>SJYR01004925.1:0-47499 GCA_006410655.1 Kobus ellipsiprymnus
GTCAGTTTTCATTCCAATTCCAAAGAAAGGCAATGCCAAAGAATACTCAAACTACCGCACAATTGCACTCATCTCTCATGCTAGTAAAGTAATGCTCAAAATTATCCGAGCCAGGCTTCAGCAATACGTGAACCGTGAACTCCCTGATGTTCAAGCTGGTGTCAGAAAAGGCAGAGGAACCAGTGATCAAATTGCCAACATCCGCTGGGTCATGGAAAAAGCAAGAGAGTTCCAGAAAAACATCTATTTCTGCTTTATTGACTATGCCAAAGCCTTTGACTGTGTGGATCACAAGAAACTGGAAACTTCTGAAGGAGATGGGACTACCAGACCACCTGACCTGCCTCTTGAGAAATCTGTATGCAGGTCAGGAAGCAACAGTTAGAACTGGACATGGAACAACAGACTGGTTCCAAATAGGAAAAGGAGTACGTCAAGGCTGTATATTGTCACCCTGCTTATTTAACTTTTATGCAGAGTACATCATGAGAAACGCTGGACTGGATGGTGGGCTGCCATCTATGGGGTCTCACAGAGTCCGACACGACTGAAGCGACCTAGTAGCAGCAGCAGCAGCATCTCATACCCTTCACGTGAGGCAGACTTCCTTCTTCCTTCATTCACTCAGTTGTGTCCTACCCTTTCGATTCCATGCACTGTAGCCCACCAGACTCCTCTGTCCATGGAATTCTTCAGGCAGGAATACGGAAGTGAGTAGCCATTCCCTTCTCCGGGGGATCTTCCCAATCCAGGGATCGAACCCAGATCTCCTGCATTGCAGGAGGATTCTTTATAATTTGAGCCACCAGGGAAGCCCTCTTTCTTCTTGAAGACCACATTAGAATGTCAATTCACGCAAAAGAATATTAATGTTGTCAATTCAGTGCGCTCAATACAACTCAATACAACAGCCCAGGAGAGGCGAGGGGAGTGGCGGGTTAAAATGAAGAAGAAAAATCAATGCCAAAGAATGGCATGTCTCAACCATCCTAACCCAGCACTTCAGATGCCCTAATGGTCAAACTAAGAAATAAGGGGTAATCTGGCCCCTGATGGGGGGAAACCAAATTCAAGAACATTCTATAAATTACACAAAGGACAAATTCAGGAAATAAAGAACTGGAGACTTGGAGGAAATGTTTCATTGTTGGTCATGATGATCAAAAGATAATGGTTAACACACGCACACACAGTCACACCTCATCCCCCCCATCACAGGGCCCCCCACTCGCTGCTGGCGTCTCCGGCCACGCCCTGCAGCCCTCTTCCACCCAGGACTCTGCCCTTTGCTGGGAATTCTACCGCCTGTTGTTAACTTCCTTCAAGGCGGTGCCCGGATGCTCACTGTGAAGAAAAGCCTAGGATTTGACCTGGGCTGGTTTGCAATGTCCACAAGTTCTTCTCCATCTCTCTTTCCCCACCTCTCTCCTTGGCTCCCCTCTCCCACCCCGTCGTTGTTCCCCTGAAACAAATAGGATGGCTTCACTGGTCAATTCTTTACATGTACAAACACCAAAAGCAGAGGAAACGCCCCTGGCCACCCCCCTCCCCCCAAACCCCAGTGCTGGGAGAGCAGCCAGCGATGGGCCAGGCTGCCTCCGGAACTGCGGAGCTGCTGGAGCTGTCTGGCCGTTCTGGAAACTTCTTTGCCTCTAGGCTTTACCTCGAGGCCTCTTCCTTCAGCTCCTTGTTTTTCCGCACCTCCTCCGCGTGCTTGTCCTGGGAGGGAAGGGAGAGAAAAGGTCGGGTCACACCGACTACCCTGGGATAAAGAGAGACCGAGGGGCTGGAGGGCCGAAGCAAACAGTGTGGTCACCACTGGCCACCACAGGAAGAGACACGCAGGGTCTGCAAAGGCATCTTGAGAAGGGACCAGATGAGGCAGGTGAGCCTGGCAGGAGACAGGTGAGCGAGCTTGCTGGTGCCTCTGGCCCCAGGATGCTCGTTACCTGGGAACAACTTCCCTGAGGGACCCACCTGGCAGGGACCATCAGCCTCTGCCACCCTCACCTGGCCGTCTGGGGGCTGATTACACTGCTTGACCTAATGCCAGGAGTAGCTCAGGAGAACCCACTGCAGGTGGCCCTACACACAGGCAGCTGGACTGCCCTTGTGTTTCCGGTCCACCTCTTTAGTGAAGGTTGTCTTACGCCCCTGGATGAAAGACGAGGGCTTGTAAAGCATAAATCAAATAAAGGATTTTGGAAAATGTCCAGTTCCACGAAGTGTGATAGAGAATCTTCTTTTGTTTCTTGAAAGAGAGTGTTAGTCATTCAGTGGTGTCCAACACTTTGTTTCCCTGCCAGGCTCCTCTGTCCATGAATTCTCAGGCAGGAATACTGGAGTGGGTTGCCATTCCCTTCTCCAGGGGACCTTCCCGACCCAGGGACTGAACCCTGGTCTCCTGCATTGCAGGCAGATTCTTTACTGTCTGAACCATCAGGGAAGCTCCCTTTGTTTCTGAGCATCATCAAACCAAACAATGGGCTCTGACTTCAAAGGCCCATCAGCTGTGTGACCTTGACCATCTCACTTCACTGATCAGGCTCAGGGAGGGCCACAGACATCACTGTGGCTCAGTGGTAAAGAATCCACCTGCAATGCAGGAGACCTGGTTTCAATCCCTAGGTGGGGAAGAGCCCCCTGGAGGAAGAAGTGGCTACCAGTATTCTTGCCTGGAAAACTCCACAGACAGAGGGGCCTGGCAGGCTACTGTCTGTGGGGTCACAAAGAATCAGACGTGACTTAGCCACTAAACAACAAATGGAAAGGAAGCTCTTTTACCTCTAGAATTCTGTGATTTTGGGGTTCACCTCTAGGGCTTTTCATGGTCTACTTTCCATCCCTGATCATGGTGAAGACATCTGGGTCCTCCTTGTGGGCAGGGAGCATGCCTTTTCCTCTTTGTATTAGTATCTCCCAGTTCCTCAACTTGCACCATGCACATAATAGATGCTTAGTAAAGTGTGTCTCTGCCAGAGCCTTCTATCCATTCATATCCAGGTATGAATCAGCCTGGGGGAGACCCACTGAGGCAGCCCAAGATCCCAGGAGGTACCTTAGACTACAGATCTGTCCCTGGAGAGACCCTAGAACTTTCCATGGTCCTGGAGAAAGCATGGGGAATGGTACATCTAGGGCAGTGGTTCTCAACCTTGCCACATATCAGCATGATCTTGGAAGCTTATTAAACTGAGGCCCTACATGGACACAGGGAAGTGTGGAGTGGAGGGCAGAATGAACTGGGAGAGTAGCATTGACTTATGAGCACTACCCTGTGTAAAATGGCTAGTGAGAAGCTGCTCTATGACACAGCGAGCTCAGCTCAGTGCCCGGTAATGACCCAGAGGAGTGAGATGGAGGGGCGCTGGGAGGAAGACTCAAGAGGGACAGGTTGAATGTGTTCGTATAGCTGATTCATTTCGCTATACAGCAGAAATTAATACAACATTGTAAAGCGATTATACTCTAATAAAAAATTTTAATATAAAAAAAACCACTGAGGTCCTCAGGCACCATCCCTAGAGAGCCAGGATTGGTGGGTCTGGGGTTAGGGTCCAAGTACCTATAGTTTTCAACTTTACACCAGGTAAGTCTGGTGCTGACGCTTGGTGACTCACACAAGTACTGATGCACAGGCATTGTTATAGGTGCCTAGCAGAGCAGACACCACACACCTATCTCATCCTACCTCCTGTCTTCACTGGTGGGCAAAGGTGAAGAGGGGTCAAGAACCCAGAGGAGTGAGGCCCACCCACATGTCTGCTCTAACATCGTGCTCATTTGAGGCTTATCTCACCCCCACAGCTCTTCCTCCAGACCTTGGACTTTCCCAGCCTTTCTAGCTCAGAACCTCTCTCTATTCCCTATATCTAAGGGCTTTTCATGGTCTACTTTCCATCCCTGATCATGGTGAAGACATCTGGGTCCTCCTTGTGGGCAGGGAGCATGCCTTTTCCTCTTTGTATTAGTATCTCCCAGTTCCTCAACTTGCACCATGCACATAATAGATGCTTAGTAAAGTGTGTCTCTGCCAGAGCCTTCTATCCATTCATATCCAGGTATGAATCAGCCTGGGGGAGACCCACTGAGGCAGCCCAAGATCCCAGGAGGTACCTTAGACTACAGATCTGTCCCTGGAGAGACCCTAGAACTTTCCATGGTCCTGGAGAAAGCATGGGGAATGGTACATCTAGGGCAGTGGTTCTCAACCTTGCCACATATCAGCATGATCTTGGAAGCTTATTAAACTGAGGCCCTACATGGACACAGGGAAGTGTGGAGTGGAGGGCAGAATGAACTGGGAGAGTAGCATTGACTTATGAGCACTACCCTGTGTAAAATGGCTAGTGAGAAGCTGCTCTATGACACAGCGAGCTCAGCTCAGTGCCCGGTAATGACCCAGAGGAGTGAGATGGAGGGGCGCTGGGAGGAAGACTCAAGAGGGACAGGTTGAATGTGTTCGTATAGCTGATTCATTTCGCTATACAGCAGAAATTAATACAACATTGTAAAGCGATTATACTCTAATAAAAAATTTTAATATAAAAAAAACCACTGAGGTCCTCAGGCACCATCCCTAGAGAGCCAGGATTGGTGGGTCTGGGGTTAGGGTCCAAGTACCTATAGTTTTCAACTTTACACCAGGTAAGTCTGGTGCTGACGCTTGGTGACTCACACAAGTACTGATGCACAGGCATTGTTATAGGTGCCTAGCAGAGCAGACACCACACACCTATCTCATCCTACCTCCTGTCTTCACTGGTGGGCAAAGGTGAAGAGGGGTCAAGAACCCAGAGGAGTGAGGCCCACCCACATGTCTGCTCTAACATCGTGCTCATTTGAGGCTTATCTCACCCCCACAGCTCTTCCTCCAGACCTTGGACTTTCCCAGCCTTTCTAGCTCAGAACCTCTCTCTATTCCCTATATCTACTCACTGGACGGATCCCTAGGTTCCTGGACTCCCTTTCCTTGGCCTCCAAGTGACTCCCTGTCTGACAAAAGGCTGGCAGGATGCTTGTGGTCTGGTCTTCCTGAAACAAGCATAGAAAGAGCCACCTAGACTCATAGTCAAAGAACTCAGTTCTGTTCCCAGCTCCAGATGCTGGGCAAGTCATTGGACCTTCTTCTGACATGGATTCTTACTGGTAAAATAGGATAATGCCCATCCTGCTCATCACATTGTGAGGACATGGCATGATAAAATAAAAGTGTTTTGCAGTCTTTGAAATCACATATCATGGCTTTATCCTCAGTATTTGTCTCAGGTTTAGCCTGAGTGCCCAGGCCACATCCTGTCCCAATCTCTGATTTCTTTTTCCTGCAAGAGTTTGTTCCTACCCATAACTGAGGAAGCCTGAAATCAGACCCAGAATACTTCCCTCCCATCTGGTACTTATGGAGGGCTCGTTGCCCCCCGAAGGATGGAGAAAGAGAGTGGATGGGGGTTGCCACATGCTGGCCAGCTGCAGGGCCTACACAACATCCAGATCCCCTGTGAAGAAACCAGATCTTTCTAGTAGCTGTGCCAAGGGCCTGAGATTCTAGGTGGATGGGCAGGAAGGAGCGGAGACCACGCTGCTCACCATGGGATGAGGCCACCGATCGGGTCCCGGGAGTCACCGCGCGGCAGGCGGCGCCTGGAAATAAAACACAGAGCTGGAGCTCTCCCAGGAGCCGCAGGAGAAACTGGGGCGGCCTCGGAACTCAGGAAACGAGGCCAGTGTGTTCTCAGCAGTATGGGCTGTGCTTCTGCTGACACACGGGACCAACCCCCATCTCTCACGTTTCTCTTTCCAGGTGACATCGTCAGGTTTATTGACAAAAGGCAGAATACTGGAGAGACCGGTGACTCTCTCAGCCCACATCAAGAGGTCTGGAGAGGATCGTGTTTCCTGCTCAGTGGGCAGCTCAGTTGGTCATGCCCTTGGCCTCAAGCCAAGAGCTCAAGTCAGCATCTTTCATTAAGTCAAATCAGGGCATTTAAGGATGAAGCCAGGAATGTACAAAAGCATTCGGCAGGCTTTCTCTGGAAGATAAGTGATCTAATCTCCCTCGGACAATGAGAAATTTCAATTGTGTAGCTGGGCAATTCATCCCCCCCAAGGAATTCATGGTTTCTGGTTCATTGGTTCATGGTTCTTGGCTCAGTTCCCGGTTCTTGCCTGCCGCCTCCCAAGTAATCCCTTGGAACTCTCTAAGGATCTAACCTAACAGAAATGTGGCCACTCCTGCCTGAGGCTACTTGCTCCCTGAAATGATAGGCATGTCCACTGTACTTGCCGTGGAAGGAAGAGCAAGTCCTAGGAGTCTCCTCTCCAATCCGAGACCTCTTACCTTCTCTTGCAGCCGTTCCAACATGGCAGCAAGGTGGGCCTCCCGGTTCTCCTTATTGGATTCCATCTTCTGGGCCAGTTTTTCCTTTGCCATCTTGATGAAGTTGTTGTTTTCCTCGATGGCTTTTTGGATCACCTCCCGCTCGTGTTCTCTCTTCTCTGCCAGGTGCTTCAGGAGCTCTGCTTCCTGGTACTGTGGGAGCATGAAGTGAAAAGGAGGCCCTTGCAGGTGAGCAAGCCAGGGTGTGATTTATCATAACTTAAGAGCTGCACACCCAGAGTGCACACCTCCCTGAGCCTGGGCCCCTGGCCTGCTGGCAGGAAGCAAGGATGCTTCTTGGGTTCTCCCACTGGGCTTTCAGTCCTCTTTTCCTCATTGCCATCATTCATCCGTCTATCCAGCCATTCGTTCATTCACAAAAAAGGTGATCAGATACAGTGTAGCAGGGTAAGAACTTGGGAAAGAAAGAAAAAGTCTAGTAGAGACAAATCATATATAAATAACTCTAACCCAGGCTAGCATGTGACATATGCCTTGAGAGGCAGAAATGAAGTGCTATAGGAATTCAAGGGTGATCATCATTTTCAGCTTCAAAGATGAAGGAAAGCTTACACAGAAATGGCATTAGAGTTGAACCATAAGAATCCATAGAAAGCAAGGAAGGCATATCAAGGGGTGAAATTATCGGGTTGGCCAAAAAATTCTTTTGGTTTTGTTGTAAGCACTAAGCAAAAACCCAAACAAGCTTTTTGAGCATACCATGCCATGACCTTCTTCCCTCTCCCCCAGTTAAGGACCCCTTTCCTTAATTCTCCAGCCTTTCCTTAAATCCTTAGTGTTGGCCCAGGTCATTATATAAGGTCACCTCTTGGAGGCATGTAATATAGCATCTTCTTCCCCTAAGCAAGTTCCTAAACACCTGGGGCTTTTACACCTTTGTTTCTCTCCATAATGTCTCATTCCCTTCCTGGTATCTGGAGGTGCTGCCTTCATATCTAGAGGTTGGTGGTGACTCGACTCCAGCTCAGAACCTGTCTTCTTCAACTTCCTCCCCGTCATGCCCTGACAGGGAATATAAGGAGAGCCACTTACCTTCCTCCGTTCCTCAGCTGCTTCCAGTTTCTTCTGGATTTCTTCCAGCGATGGGTCTCGCCGTCTGGGGAGGGAGGCATTGAACTCAGGCACCCCATCAAAGGAGGGTGGCTTCAGGATGACTTCAAAGGACTGACCAGAGGTGCATTTATTCAGCTCGATGACTTCCATGTCGGAAATGACACACCAGTTCAGGTCCACTGTGTCTGCTGCAGAGAACAGAAAAGGGGCTGCTCACCCCTCCATGAAGACCATACAGGCCCCCCTATAGCATGCACTCATATGAGGGAGGGCCAGGGTCCCCAAGGCTGACCAAAGGCCAGGGTTCTGGGTCTGTCCTGAACATAGTACCCAAGCTCAGTGGGTTCTGATGGTGCTGGAGTGGGCAGCCACTGGAGGGTCTCTGGCTCTAAGAGCAGCAGCCCCAGGACAGGGGATTTCTAATCATGGCTGTAGCAACTGCCTTTGTTTTGCTTCTGCCACAAGGGTTCCCCCTTAGCTGGGCTCTTACTCAAACTGGCTTGCCTGGGAAATTCCATGGACAGAGGAGCCTGATGGACTACAGCCATGGGGTCTCAAAGAGTTGAACACAACTAACACTTTCACTTTCAAATTGGTGCACGTGGAGGCATTCACCACCCACCGCCCATCGACTCCTCACCCCACTACAGATCTGACACTCGGCCTGAGGACCTCTCCCCCCGCCCCCTCCTACCCTGCTCTCTTCTTTCTCTCCATTCAGCACTGTCTCTCCGCTGGCTCTCATCTTTTCTCCTACACTGTCTCCCACACCAGCCTAAACAGAAAAAACAATCTCAGGTGACCCGAGCATTCCCATCTCTCATTTCCAGACCAAACCCATACCTTCCTTTCAAGCCCCAGGAAATTAAGAGGTGACCTGGCTTCCCCAACCACCAACCCCCCTCAGTCAGGACATGGCCAATCAATATTCCTTGTCCGTATCCTGGGACCTGTCACAGGGCTCAGGCAACACGGCCATCCCAGAAACTCCCTGGGTGGCCAAAGCACAGAAGTCCCTTCCCACCTCTGGACTCTCCCAGAGCATTCTTAACCCTTGACTAAAGAGACAATGGGCCAGGGTGTCTGCTCACCCTGGGATGACTGTCCCTCTTCTAGGCTAGGTGCCCCTGAGGGCAGACTCTCTATCTACTTGGCTTCTGCGTCTTCCACCACATTTGTTTGTCACACAAGTGAACAAAAGCTAAGATCAAGGGCACTCTGAGAGGGTCTGACTCAGACCCTCAGCTGCCGTCTGGTCCCCCGGGTTGCAGCCCCACCCTCACCATCACGTTGCACGTAGACCCCCCAGAATCATCTGTGGTGACTTTACTGGCTCTGGGAAAGAAAATGTGACATAGGGCGGAATCTCGGGAAACTAGGGTGGGTATGCTGGGCTCCTGGAGACAAGCTATAGGAAGCCTCGGTCCTTAGTCCCCCAACGGTGGCCCTCATGTACCTTCATATTTATAGGATGACTTATTCAGGGGGTCGGCCAGGAAGCAGGAGCAGAACAAGGACACCAGCGGGAGCTCCTTCATCTTCTCCTTGTAGGCTGTGGAAACACGGACAGGTGAAGACGGCGACCCCCTTCCTAGACTCAGACCCCAGGACTCACCAGGCTCCACAGAGGCACCCAAACCACCCAGACCCTTGCACGGTGACGCAGCCCTTTCCGCCCTGAGCAGCTCTCTTTAGAATCCCTGTGTATGATTTGGACCCACTTCTGCCCACCTATGAGCACCTGAGCCTGCCAGAGCTCCCAGAGGACCCTATCCTCTCGCCAGTGCATCATCTCCCTTTGTGATACTAAATGCAAAAAATGCCCTCAGGTATGGACCCCGATGTCTTCCCAGGTCTCAGTGATAAAGAATGCAGGAGACTTGCAGGAGATGCAGGTTTGACCCCTGGGTCAGGGAAAATCCCCCGGAGAGGAAAATGGCAACCCGCTTCAGTATTCTTGCCTGGGAAATCCCATGGACAAAGGAGCCTGGAGGGCTACAGTCCTTTGGGGTCGAAAAGAGTCAGACACGGCTGAGCGACTAAACAGCAACAACATGGACCCCAAGCACCAGTGCCCTCAGGCCAGCGTGCACCCTGGACCTCTCTCTATTTCCCCCATGTGCCCAGGATATTCCATTCCTTTCACTCTAGGATAGAGGCAACACACACTCCTTTCTCAAGGTACTTGGCAGCACTTCTGTGAGGGCAAAGAGGGCCACCACTGTTCCTGTGGTCCTACCCTTCCCTGGGTGACAAGGTTAGGCTGTGAGCCTTCCCTGATCATCCCAATGCAGTGGTCAAAGCCAAAAGGGCTGGTGTCCCTCCGTGAGGGCTGGACACACACCCCCACCCCATCTGGTCACTCTGTGTCTGGAAAGGGTTGGAGACCAGGAGGTCACGTTTAGAGCTGATTTTTTTTTTTTCCATACCACTCAGCTTAGAGGATCTTAGTTCCCCAACAAGGGCTCGAACCCAGGCCCTCAGAAGTGGAAGCATGGAGTCCTAACCACTGGACCACCAGGGTAGTCCCTAGAGCTGATATGTTGAGTCCAGTCCCACCCAACTCCTCAGACCCTGGTGTGTGCTCCTGTCAGTCCCTTCCCCACCCCCACTGCCACAACTCACCTCTCATTTCCTTTTACAAATTGAAATCAGGATTAACTGCAAATATACTACATAGCCATTGTAGAAAACAAAAAACACACTCAGACGAGTAAAAGGAAGAAAAGCTCAGCTATGATCCCACCTACCACCTAGAGATAATCTCTTTAACCCTTAGGTGCATTTCCTGTCAGCCTTGTATCTTCTCTGTGCACAAGTAAGTACAAACACGTGTGTACAGAAATATCCTGTGTTGTGGTGCCCATAACATAAGTGGGTTTTTGTACTTACCAGCAAGGGTCATGTTTTCCAGAATATGAGAGCTGAGTCCTAGTGAAAGTCAAGGTAAGTCTGCTGCCAGCTCAGGACACTGTCACAAATCCAAAAAATAAGAGCATTTTAGCTGACAGGTTATTTGCATGAGGAAGGTCTTTATACAACCAGGGAGGAAATTTCAGGATCATCTGTCCCTCATCTCCAGGCTGAATTTCCCTTCCCCAAACACTAAGCCACCTCTTCCACATCACCCCAGTCAAGTTCAGTTTCCAGGCACAATAAGAGTTTCATCATTGACTTCTCAATCTCAAGACCCCTCAAGCCTCAAACACGGGTTTCCCCAAACTGAATGTATCAGTAGATGTTCATCTGTCTCCTTGTGCAGCTCAGTGGCCTTGTCCAAGGCAAAGGTTGAGGTGAGAGACCAACCCTAAGTCAGAATCACCTGGGACATATTCACAAAATAACTCTGTGCCCTGAATTTCTCCTACACTCACCCTGGACCTTCCTGTCCAGACCATATGACAGTGGACAGAGGATGTCAAAATACCTCTTCAGTGTGGTACATGTATACAATGGAATATCAACTGTAAAAAGGAATGAAACTGGGTCATTTGTGAAGACATTGATGGACCTAGAGTCTGTCATACAGAGTGAAGTAAGTCAGAAAGATTCATCTGGTACAGATGAATCTAATGAAGGGCAGAAATAGAGATGCAGATGGAGGGAACGGACATGTATGTAGGGAATGGACATTTGGACACAGGTGAGAGAGGTGGGGTGGATGAACTGGGAGATTAGAATTGACATATATACATTAACCATGTGTAAGACAGATAGATAGTGGGAGCCTACTGTATAATGCAGGAAGCTCAGCCTGGTGCTCTGTGATGACCTAGAGGGGTGGGATGGGGGTGGGCATGGGAAGGGGAGGTCCAAGAGGTAGGGGGTATATGTATACATATAGTTGATTCACTTTGTTGCACAGCAGAAATCAACACAACATTGTAAAGCAAATATACTCCAGTTTTTAAAAAAGAATACTAAGAGTATAGTTATTCTACGATGTCATAATAAAATGAAATACATTTCTTTTAGAAAATCTAAAGAAAAATCCAACAAATTAACCTCTTCAGTTGCCCCCTCATCTTCTTTTGCTCATCTCCAGAACCACTGTCCTAAGCACTGCTTGACCCCCTTTAAGACAATCCTAGACTATGAAAAGAAACAAATATTGAATATTAACGTGATCATCATGTGATTCATGCAGAGATGGAAATCAGCATTGGGGATTACTGCAGGACCACAGAGATTGGGCTTTAGACTCTGCATGAGGTCTGGGGAGCCAGAAAGGACCCCTGGTGTTAGCAGCACCAGTACTGAGTCTTAAATGATGAGTTAAAATTAAGCAGGACATCCTTCTGGGGGAATAGCACATGCCAGAGTCAGGGTGAGGGAAACTTCCCTGGCGGCCCAGTGGTTAAGACTTCTGCGATCCCAGTGCAAAGGGCCCGGGTTCTATCTCTGCTCAGAGAATTAGATCCCACATAATGCAACTGAAGATCTTGCATGCTGCAGCTGGTATCCAGCATAGCCAAACAAATGAACACTTTTTTTTAAATAAAAGAGAGAGTCAGGGTGAGAAAGCTATGGGGGTACCAAGCTGATTGATGCTGGACCAGAAAGTGTGAAGGAGGAGGTGAAACAAGAGAGGCAGGAAGGAAACAGACTGGAGCATATCTGGAGGACAGATAGGAGGCAATAAGATCTACTGAAACCTTCTATCTGGTGGAGTGAGGAACAAGCAGCAGTGGCCACCATCATGGGCACCACTCGATCCTTGGTTGCTGTGATTGTTCATTCTTGTGTCAGCTTGACTGGGCTAAGAGAGATGGCCAGATGGCTGGTAAACAACATCCTTGGGTGTGTCTGTGAGGGTGTCCCTGGAAGAGGTGAGCATTTGAGTCAAGAGACTGAGCAAAGAAGATGGCCCTCCCCAGTTTCAGTGGGAATCACCCAATTCATTGAGGGCCGGAGTAGAACACAATGGTGGAGAAAGGGAGGGTTTTCTTTGCTTGAGCTAGGACATCCATCTTCTCCTGCCCTCAGGCATGGGAGCTCCTGGTTCTTTGGCCTTTAGACTTGGACTAGGATTACTCAGGGTTTTCCTTATGGCACTAGTGGTAAAGAACCCACCTGCCAATGAGGGAGACATAAGAGATGTGAATTTGATCCCTGGGTCGGGAACATCCCTGGAGGAGGGCACAGCAATCCACTCCAGTATTCTTGCCTGGAGAATCCCATGGACAGAGTAGCCTGGTGGGCTATAGTCCATGGGGTTGCAAAGAGTCAGAAATGACTGAAGCGACTAAGCACTCATCCACACAGGATTATACTACCAGCCTTCCCAGGCCTACAACTTGCAGACAGCTGATAGCGAGACCTTTCAGCCTCCATAACTGCATGAGTCGGTCCTTCATGATACATCTCTTTCTATATGTAGCCTACCGGTCTGTCTCTCTGGAGAACCCTGACAAACCCAGTCATCCTCAGTGGTCACTGTGCCAGCAGAAGGTGACATGAGCTCACTGCCTGCCACCCCAGGAGGGAAAGGGACTCTGAAACCAACTTAGAACCCCTTTCTGTGCTTACTGGGGTGTTTTCCTTCTGCGATCAGAATCAGTACTGACTGGAGATGGGCAGGGGAGTGGATGGGAACAAGAGGCTCCACCCAGGCTTTAAGGCTGGACCAGTGTGGGGTCAGACACAGGCTTCAATTCTCTTGTAGCAGTCACGTCACACGTCTAACCTTGTTCTCCTCATCTAAATTCTGCACAGAGTTTTCCAAATAAAATGAGAAAAGCATCCAGCAAAAGGGAGCATTTCATAAATATTAGTTTCCTTTCCTCAGCCTTTTACATCAAGCTCACTACCAGGTATCGCACACCTACAGGTAAGGACTGTCATCCCCGTCTGCACACGAGGAAATGGAGGCTCAGAGGGTTTGTGCGACTTGCTCAGGGTTGCTCAGCTAGAAAGTGAAAGTGCAGAGATTTGAAACCAGGTCAACCAGACTTGAAGGGCTCTGTTCCCCTTGGGGCCTCTGTATTTTCCTTGTGCTTTGGAGCCAGAGGTCCCTGCCAGGGCCCCTCCCAATGCAACACAATGGGGCTCTGTCCTCGGAGTCAAGTTGATCCTGGCAGCACCAGTGAGTCCCCGAGCAGAGATGCGGGCAGAGTGCCTGGAAACAACCGCTCTAGTCATGAGCTCTGTTCCAAACCATCTCCCACTCATGACCAGGCTGCTTGGTGGGGCGACTGGCAGAGGGAGTGAGACCTTGCCAGGAGAGGGCACAGCCTCAGACCACAACCTGGGTAATGTATCAGAAGTGAGGGTGGTCCGCTGGTCAAGACTCTGAGCTTCCACTGCAGGGGGCAAGGCAGGGTAGGTTCCATCTCTGGTTAAGATCCCTCATGCCACAGGGCGAGGCCAAACCAAAAAACTCTATAGAAAAATAAAGAAATACTTGTTTTTAAAAGTGTGGGTCCGAATAGGAAAGAGAAGGCAGAGTAAGTACAACACCCTGCGGAAGAAGAAGACCAAGCTGGGCTTTTTTTGTGAGCATGGCTACCTAGAGTCAGGGGCCACGTCCCTTGGCTTGAGCTGAAAATGATAATTAATGACTCGTGGAGCATGTGACTGATTACAGTCCTGGTTGCCTACATTATCCCAGTCGATCTTTGCAGGAGGCTGGGCTGGGCTGATAAGACAGGCATTGTCAACTTCACTTTTAGGTGAAGAACTTGGGGCTCAGAGATGTTAAGATTCTTAGCTAAGGATACATAGCTAGTTGGTGACTTATAAGCTCATCCCTTATAGCCAGTGGAAGGACTGAATGCTAACTAGTGTTTCCTCCATGGTCCTGGGGACTCAGGGAAAGGCAGTCTAACCTCAGGATATGATTTAATGAAGACTACCTACTAGGTGCTCTCTATACATCAATGAAAGACATTATGCGAGGAGTTTTAATTGCAGGAGGAATCAAGTACAGGTCAGACAGGCAGAGAAGGAAGACAGGGCAGGGAAGAGGAGACCTCCTAAAGACGGGCAGAGGGGACTTCCCCAGCAGTCCAGTGGTTAAGATTCTGTGCTTTCAATGCAGGGGGCAAGGGTTCATTCGATCCCTGGTAGAGGAACTAAGATCCCACAGGCCATCCAGTGTGAATAAAACAAAAGAATTTTTTAAAAAGATGAGCAGAGGTATTCATGGCCATGAGATTTGCAGTTGCGAGCTCTCTGCTTCACAGGGTTGAAATCTGCATCATTAAACATGTGTATTTATAGAGCATCTACTATGTGACAAGTGCTTTCACTTTAATTTTCATCATAACCTTGTGATGTAGGACTTACTACCCCTGTCTTAAAGAGGTGCGAATTGCAGCTCAGAGAGGCTAAATAACATTACCAAGGTCATTCAGTGCAGTGCGTTGAGTGGTGTCCTCGAGCCTAATCTGTCCACATCCTAACCCTTGCAGTTTGGGAATGTGACTTCTTTGCACATTTAAGTAAGTTGAATCTCAAGATGAGATCATTCTGTCTGTACAAGTGGTACAAGTGGTACAATTGCCCTTATAGGAATCATGCAGGGGAGAGATGCACAGAGAGAGGACCTTAGAAAGGTGGAGACAGGCTGGAGTGATGCTGCCACAAGCCAAGCAAGGCCTGGAGCACGGAAACTGGAAGAGGCAGGGGGAACCCTCCTCTAAGTCTCTGGGTGGGGTAAGATCCTGTTAACATCTTCATTTCTGAACTTCTGGACACCAGAACTGCACAAGGATGAATTTTTGTTGTGTTCAGCCACTAAGTTTGTGATCATTTGTTACAGTAGCCCAAGCAATCTAATATACTTGATAAGCAACAGAGCCAGGATTCATTCGTTCATTGTATTTCAACTACCAGTATTTTTACATGGTCTGATTTGGTTCTCACGATAATCTCTGGGACTTCCCTGGTGATCCAGTGGTTAAGACTCTGGGTTCCCAACGGAGGCGTCATGGGTTTGATCCCTGCTCAGGGAACTAAGATCCCAAATGTCTTGGAGCTCAATCGAAAAAAAAAAAGAAAAGATGATCTGTGTATGTGTACCTGGTACACATACATGGTACATGGTACCCTTATAAATCCTCATGCCAATAGTCACATCACTTCTACGGCACTCAAGACTCAAAAGAACATTCTAAGAAAAGATATAATTGGTGGGGGACAGGGTGGGGAGGGAAGATTCTTCTGGAAGGGCCCAACAATACAAAGTAGTCCTGAGTCCCTGGGTAGTGGTGGCCACAGCAGGGAGCCTGACTGCATCCCTAATTAACCTGTGGCATCAATGTGGGTGGTACGCCAGTCCCACTCCCTCCCCAGCACTCAGCCTTGCTGCCTGAGGACTGCAGGTTTCTCGTGGGTGACACCCAGATTGGACACTCACAGCTAGAAAGATCTAGTTATGCTAACCCCTGACCTTCAGGCCCTTCGAAGCAGTTCTCAGTCCTCTGTTCTCCCATCTTAAACACCAACAGCCCAGGCCATTCTCCTGGGTACATCCCATGAACCCAAGGGCCCACAGACCAGCCTTAGTTTAGAGACCTGGGCCCTGCAAGCTTGTCTCAGTGCTGTGTAATTTGTCAAACGGCTTGACAGCGTGGGTCAGGTTGTCAAGTCACAGCAGAATACCTTAATGGAGTGGGGCCACCAAGCCTATCCAGAGACTACCAGAGAGAGGCAATAAGGGGTGTTATTGCCAAGGTCAGGGAGGACAGAATGCTATGAATTCAGGGAGGCCGGTGAAGTTTAAAAGACCATAGAGGCCAGTGTAGGGGGTAAGGCTAAGAGGTCAGGCCCATCAGTGGGAGATTCTATAGACACCAGGTATCAGAACATCATCTGGCAAAAACCCTTGCTGAGGCACATCTCTGGCCCTCCCAGAGTCTCCTTGCATGTTTTCTATTAAGGCAGAGGCCAATTCCAGGCCTGGGTTTGCCCCTAAGGAAGACCAGGAAACTGACCATATCCAGCAATAG
The DNA here is from genome assembly GCA_006410655.1 of Kobus ellipsiprymnus. Lineage (NCBI taxonomy): Eukaryota > Metazoa > Chordata > Mammalia > Artiodactyla > Bovidae > Kobus > Kobus ellipsiprymnus. Next base: position 16,402 of record SJYR01004925.1, read on the forward strand.
AAGCTGAAAGGGGCCCGCAACAGAATGGAAACATGTCTCAATCACTCAGCCGATAGACACACAACCAGAGCCAGAGTTCAGGACCACAGCCTCCCAATCGCCCCCGCCTCCCCCGTCCCATCCCCTGGTGCTCACTCCCACACATTTCTGATGGGTGCAGACTGGTTGTTGGAGAGGCAGGGCCTCCCTGGGTAGCCCAACCCCTGCACTGTCAGGTACGGTCAAGCTCAGCCAGTGGCGAGAGGACTCATGCTTCAGGCAGCAAAGGTGAGAGGGTGATGGGGTTATGATGCAATGTGGCTTCTGCCATGCTTCTAGTCTTGCAGTGGCTCTGGAACTTGCCTGTGTGCTGGGTGTGTGGACGGGGTTTACTGGTGAAACAGAGAGGGCCCTCTGGACTGCATGCAGGATGCATTGGGACCAGTTGCTAGAATAGGAATAGGAAGATCAGAGACCTCCAGATCAGGGAAAAGTACTTTATCTTCTATTCAGTAGGAAGCCACTGGCATCTTTTGAATACAAACAAAGAGGAAAAATGGTGATGCTGAGGATCATTGCAATAATAACAGCTACCACTTCTTGGGCACTTCCCTGGTACCAGAAAAATCATAGGCATTATCTCAATTTTATTTTCTGAGGTCCTTTTATAATGAGGAAATTGGAGCTCAACAGAGTCAGGCTAATTACACTAAGTCCTACCGGTAGTAAGGGGCAAAGCTGGACTTTTCAGTCTAAAACCCATCTCTCTCTTTAGATTATACTGCTAGTGCAAAATGATTCATCTGGGCAGCACCAGCTTGGGGAAAAGATTAGGAGAAGACTAGAAGCTGACGTGAGGCACAAAGGGATGAGGGCCTGCCTAAATTAGCTAAACCCTGGACTGTTTGCATCCCATGTAGCACTGTTTTCCCATTTGCAAACTGGTCCCTACTCTTAGTCCAGCTCCAGCATCTAAGAGTCTGTGTATGGAAAAGCAAGCATTTATACATTTTTGTTGATGGATTGAACCATTAGCACAATTGGTCAAATTAGTCAGTTAGCGGTAATGACACCGAGCTGAGGTCCAGGTCATCAGAAGACACAGAAGGAGGAAATCTTGGTTGCGTGTAGGGCAGCTGACCATGAAGATCTAGAATCAAGGCTGTTGACAAAGGAGGGATCTCTTGGTAGGAGGAAAAAATGAAAGTGAAGAGATCAGAGCTTCAGTTCCCCCCAGAACATGAAAATGTCAGGGAAGGAAGAACTGGCCATCACTAGCTAAGGGATTCTCAACTAGGGGCAACCTCACTCCTGGGAAATATATGTGCCTTTTGGAGGACTGTTTGACTGGAGGTGCTACAGGCAACCCTGTGGTACCAGGTAGCCTAAATGTCCCTCATGGTACACAACAATCACACACAACCAACGACTGTCCCTTCCATAACGCCAATGTGTTCCTCCCTGGGGACTGGGTTTCTAGACGCCACACTGAGTTGGTGGCAGAGATGGTACCAAACCTCTGAATTCCAGAGTCAGTGCTTTACCCTCTCTCCTCCCACACAACAGGAACATTCCATAAGGTGGTGGGGGGAGATTTGAGGGGTCCACAAGAGCCACTGATGGTGATAGGGATGCTGAAGGACTTTTTTACAAGATTAGAAATGGTGACTCGTGCCCTCAGGCTTTCTATAAAGCAATCAATCGCCAAGAGCCAATAGAGAAGAGCATCCAGCTCTCAGATGCCATGTGGCCATTTACTGGGTGCGTGCCTAACCTCCGGAGGCATCCCTGACCATCCATATGACCTGAGTGAACAAGCATTTTATTTGACACTGCAAGCTCTGCCCAGAAAATGCCATCAAAATGTGTCAAATCCCCTGTAGACTATTTTCTAGAGGAAAAAAGCTAATGTGCATCCAAATGGTTTGAATAGAGTGGTCCCTGGCAAGAGTGTTCAGAGACAGTAAAAGAACTCATAGAATCATGCTGTGGAAGCTCTGAGTTCTGACCCAGTTCCTTTAACCACAAGCAGTAGAGGACGCTGGTTCTTTTGATTTGTGCCAATTACCAGAATTTTTAAAAGTCCTGTTGAAATTATAACATTAACCTGAAATACACTGCACGAGCTGCCTAAATGTCATGGAATCATATCATGTCCATACCGTAAACCTGGTTATTTCATGTTGATCCAAAGGCTCTGATTGGCAGTCATCTGTCTCATTTGGGTTTTCTTTAAAAGAAGAGATAAATTATTTTTTCATGATTGTGGTTTTCATTTTTTCCACAATATTTGTTGAATATTTAATTCTGTGCCAAGCCCTCAGGCAGGTCCTGAAATAACCACAAGGGTTTTCAATAAGGAAAAAAATGAATGGGTCCCCTGGGTGTGAATTTAGAGTCTCGGAAGTTTCTGCTAGCCTTGGGCAAGTCTCTGGCAGTAATAAGGACCGTGTTATAAAGGGAGAAAGAGTAGGTATTAGGGTACGGGCCAAGAATGGACAGTTGAGACTTGCAGAGAGACCCTAGACAAAGCAGAATATAGTCGTTCCTCCAGATCCATGAGGGAATCTGTTCCAGGATACCTGTGGATACCAAAATCCCTGGATGCTCAAGGCCTTGGTGTGGTTCAGAGGGCCCTGCCTGTCCGTGTATGTGCAACCTGTGATTTTAAGTAATTTGGGGAACTGATGTCTGATCAGCACCTGCTTAGGTCTGCTTCTGAGGCTCCAAGGGGAAGAAATGGTGGGAGCCCTGGCCAAGAATAACCTCCAGACTGTCCCTAGCAGGCTGAGAAATGCAGCTTCATTTCCTAGAAACAGTGCTTCTAGGAAATAAGGAGCCATCACCTGCTGGCAAATGCAGAGCTCTGATGGCCTAAGTCTGAGGGGTCCCTGCTTGTTGTTGGCAAGCCAGAGGAGGAAAATGAAGTCTGGAAAACAGACAGCCCCAAATAATCCACAGTGATGGTGCTTTGGGGGCTAGTTTTATTTTCCATTCAATAGATACAGAAGAATCAACATACTAGAAGTATGAATCCAGCACATGGAGGAACTGACACATGTACACTCATGGTACTATGTATAAAATAGATAACTAATGGGAACCTGCTGTATACTCAGGGAACTCTACCCAATCCTCTATGGTGGCCTGAATGGGAAGGAAATCAAAAAAAGAGGGGATATATGTATACACGTATAGCTGACTCAGTTTCCTATACAGCAGAAACTAACAAAACATTGTAAAGCAAATATAATCCAATAAAAAAAAATTTTTAAAGCATAGAAACACACACACACACAAGTCAGGGGCATGGGCTTCTGTGAAGGGTTGCTGGATGGAGAACAAGGAACTGGGACCCAGCTCTGTGTCACATCCTGGGGTCAAAGCCTTTAGAAGCATCAGCACATAGAGAAAGTCCCTGTAATCTTACTCCTAGTCACAATAGGAATGTTTCATAGCTCTTTACAGCTTGCCAGGCACTTTTGTGTGTGTGTATGTGTATATATATATATTCCTTTTACTGATAGTGTTTTAATTACAAACATATTAATACATTTCAGAACATCTATGTGACAGAGAAAAGGAAACGAATCTCTGGCATTTTGCTACTCTTTGCTATTGGTATTTCCTTCTAGTTTCTGCTTATGTCTATTATTTTTACATCATTATCATCACTTTTATCCTTTCATTCTCTCTAAATTCTATCCAATAGGTACCATTAAACCCACTTTACAGATGATCAATTCAGGACAGTGACTTGATTTGCCTAAAGTCTTAAAAGTCAAAAATCATAAAGATAGGATTTATGGGATCCCATAAAGATGGGATTTATCAAAGTCTTCTTATATTGGGTTGGCCAAAAGGTTCATTCAGATTTTCCCATAAGATGTTATTGACAGTGCTGAATGAACTTTTTGGTTAGCTCAACATCACAGTTCCATGGTACTTCCTGAGACTCGAGGCCAAGTGTAAATGTAAGGAAGATGAATGATTGCCTGGGGCATGTGTTTGAAGGGCACACAAGAGCTTGCCTGTCTCAACTCTCCCTCCCAATCACAAGTACCCTAGTCTCAACACTGAGCCCTCTTTTATGTTAGACATTGCCTCAGAAAGTCCCTGTTAAAATGCACACACATGACCTACCAAGTGCAATCAATTAAATCATTTTCACTGTCAGCAGAGAACAAGCAATCGATTGGGGAACACTTCCAGGAGCCAAGTTCTGTGCCTATAAATGGGAGGAGCCATGGAGCTCTTACAGCGTTTCTGGTTCACATCGATGTTCAGATAAGAAGATAGAGGACCCAAGAGGTCCAGCGTTGTTCCCAAGACTAAGTGGGAGGGGCAGAGCCTGGTTTCTGGCCCCACATCTAGCTACATGAGAGGGAGACTCTTCTCTTTTGCAATATTACTCCTGTTTCTTTGTTCTTTCATTCTTCAATACTTTGTAAGTTTTACATCTTGATTTTATCTTGAAGTTAAAATCATTTATGTCTACAGGCAGACCTTGGAGACATAGCAGGATCAATTGAAGACCACCACAATAAAGCAAATGTTGCAATAAAACAAGTCAGATGAATTTTTTTGGCTTCCTGGTAGGTATAAAAGGTATGTTTATCTATCCTGCTGCTAAGTTGCTTCAGTCGTGTCCAACTCTGTGCGACCCCATAGATGGAAGCCCACCAGGCTCCCCCGTCCCTGGGATTCTCCAGGCAAGAACACTGGAGTGGGCTGGCATTTCCTTCTCCAATGCATGAAAGTGAAAAGTGAAAGGGAAATCGCTCAGATGTGTCCGACTCTTAGCGACCCCATGGACTGCAGCCCACCAGACTCCTCCATCCATGGGATTTTCCAGGCAAGAGTACTGGAGTGGGGTGCCATTGCCTTCTCCAGACCTCACCTTGTGCTTATAGTAAATATTTCTCCAAAAGTATTTGTTGAATGAATAATGTAAGAAAGAAATCAATAATGATACTCTAGAACTGAAAATCCAAGTCACTATGACAAAAGTCAGGTTTGTAGGGAAAGGAAGTAAAAGTGTGCTAAAGCTCTTACCTCCTAAAGAAAATCATTAGATACTGTTCTATTCTTCATGTAATGAAATTACATGCATTCCTCATTTTATTGTGCTTCACAGGTATTGCAGTTTTTACAGACTGAAGGTTTGTGGCGACCCTATGTTGTCAGATGATGGTAAAAACTGTAAAAACTGCAATACCTGTGAAGCACAATAAAATGAGGAATGCATGTAATTTCATTACATGAAGAATAGAACAGTATCTAATGATTTTCTTTAGGAGGTAAGAGCTTTAGCACACTTTTACTTCCTTTCCCTACAAACCTGACTTTTGTCATAGTGACTTGGATTTTCAGTTCTAGAGTATCATTATTGATTTCTTTCTTACATTATTCATTCAACAAATACTTTTGGAGAAATATTTACTATAAGCACAAGGTGAGGTCTGGAGAAGGCAATGGCACCCCACTCCAGTACTCTTGCCTGGAAAATCCCATGGATGGAGGAGTCTGGTGGGCTGCAGTCCATGGGGTCGCTAAGAGTCGGAATATATTCCCTGGCCTCCAGATGTTTAACATTTGCATTCACCTTTCTAAGCATATTGATTATACTTAGGCAATGACTCTAAATTCTAGCATTTTCTTTCTTGGTGGTCATTATCAATATCCCATCTTTTTTGTACTTGAGTCCTTTAATGTGATAAAAACTCTTTGATTATCTAGACTATGCTGGAGTAATTCTTTTCCAGGAGGAGTTCATGGAATACTTGTTGAGTCCTTGCCTATCTGGTTTGGTGGCAGGTGTAGGAAACGGACCTACTGTGGGATCATACTATTCTGCAGATGGTGATTGCAGCCATGAAATTAAAAGACGTTTACTCCTTGGAAGAGAAGTTATGACCAACCTAGATAGTATATTCAAAAGCAGAGACATTACTTGCCGACTAAGGTCCATCTAGTCAAGGCTACGGTTTTCCTGTGGTCATGTATGGATGTGAGAGTTGGACTGTGAAGAAGGCTGAGCGCCGAAGAATTGATGCTTTTGAACTGTGGTGTTGGAGAAGACTCTTGAGAGTCCCTTGGACTGCAAGGAGATCCAACCAGTCCATTCTGAAGGAGATCAACCCTGGGATTTCTTTGGAAGGAATGATGCTGAAGCTGAAACTCCAGTACTTTGGCCAACTCATGTGAAGAGTTGACTCATTGGAAAAGACTCTGATGCTGGGAGGGATTGGGGGCAGGAGGAGAAGGGGACAACAGAGGATGAGATGGCTGGATGGCATCACTGACTCGATGGGTGTGAGTCTGAGTGAACTCTGGGAGTTGGTGATGGACAGGGAGGCCTAGCGTGCTGCAATTTATGGGGCCGCAAAGAGTCGGACATGACTGAGCAACTGAACTGAACTGAACTGTGGGATCAACAGCCCATTTGGTTTGTGCCTTCAGCAGATAGTCGGTCCACCTGTTCACACACACTCAGTCTGAACCATGCTCTCTACCTGGTCTGGATTTCTGGGCACCCATACCCCAATGACCCAATGGAATGCTGCACTCTGCCCAACCCCCACCCCCTGGGTCTTTCAGCTCAGAGTCTGCGCTTAGTTCCTTTCTCAGGATTCATACTCACTACTTTGTTCTCTGAGCTCTCAGGTCACCTGTGCCCTGTCATAAATTAGGCCACCACCCCCAGATTCCTGCCCCTTCTGATCTGTTCAGTCTGGCAGAAGCCCACCACCCACCACTAAAAGCAGGACCCTAAAAGAGTGGACACAAAACAATCAGTCTGCAATGATGGAAAAAGCCAGTGAGTTCTACTAAGGAAGCAGAATTGGTGTGTATCGGGATGCAGGCATGGTGTATTGTGTTGGCCAAAGTGTTTATTCGGATTTTTAGCCAGATGTGGTGGAAAAATCCACACAAACTTTTTGGCCAACCCAATACTTCTATCTGTGTGTCTCTCTGTTTTCCTTGTGGGACTGAAAATGTACAAATCTCAAAAAATGCTTTTTAAAATGTCAAGGAAGTTTTTTTTTTTTTTTGGTTCTCACTCTTCCCCCAAAGAAAAGGACAAAAAGCAACCTTTTTCCAAGACTACCACATCTCTAAATACAGCAAATTCTAATTTTAAAAGCAAATTAAGTTATATATGATGCATGTTTATTTCCCAAGCCAAAAAAGGGGGGGAGATGAGATGGGAAGGGAGAGAGTTTGGTTCCCTACAGGGCATTATAAAAGTTTGGTTCCCTACAGGCCATTACACATGGCATGTTTTAGAAGTTTCCTCCAAATTTCTCTTCTCCCCACCCCACCCTCCAAAATGTCCACCTACTCAGGATTTCAAAATCTCTGGGAATTCTTTATCTCTGTATCTCCAAATGATAGTCTCCAGGTAAGCGGGAAATAATATAAAAATATCAAGGGGATCTGGAGAGAGGATCTTAGGAATTCAGGAAAAATGAAGCCTTTGTTTCTGATCTTGATTTTTAAAAAAATATTCAATGATTTAAAACCAAGAACCCCAAAGATCTGAGTTTTCCCATTCTATATGGTTGGTTTCATGTAGGCACTTTCTCTCTCTTATGCTCCTTCTTTGCCATTGTCTCTCTTTTCTGTTCCAGGACCTCGCTCACTGGATCTCAGCTTATGATGTCTTTATTGCTCTATTTTAAATCTTGCCAGTCAGCTCGCGTCTGTCCCACAGGGAAAGTGTGGTTAAAACGACCTAGTTGGACAAGAGAAGACAGCTAACCTCACTTGCCCCTAGAATGTCTATGATTGAGCCACAGTAAAATCTAGATATGAAGCCAGAAATAAAAGACACTCCCACTATCCATCAGCATAGTATCTGTTCCATAGTCTGCTCAGAGGGGACCATCTTACACCAGACTTCTCTGTCTTTGATAGGTCATTTAGAATCGTCTCTCCTAAAGAGATATAGTTGTCCACTTAAAACAACACTTGGAGTTTGGGCACTTATTTTGTACCTGGGGCGCTAATGAATCAATTCTTCTTGTAGGAAGCTCACAGTCCACAACAGGGATGAACCTTGAAGATACTCTGCTAAGTGAAATGAACCAGTCATAAAAAGATAACTATTGTAGGATTCCACTTTGATGGGGGACCTAGAGTACTCAGAGTCAAAATAATGAAAGTACAAGGGGAGCTGCCAGGGGTGGGGTGGAAAGAATGGGGAGTTATTGTTTAGTGAGGACAGTTTCAGTTTGGGAAAAGGAAAAAGTTCTGGAGATGGTGGTGATGGTTACACAACAATGTGAAAGCATTTCATATCACCGGCTGAACACTTAAAAATGGCTAAAACGGTAAATTTCACATTATGTGCATTTTACCACAATCAAGAATTTTTTTTAATTTTAAATGAACTTTGTAGTCTAGTAAGAGTTATCTACAGGTTTATAGTCTTATAGTTAGAAAAAGTGGTAAGAGGTTATTTAGGCCAGTTTTTCTCAATCCTTTTTCTTACTGGAATCCACAATAAAGAACCACATTTTATATCATGATCCAATCTGTATATGCCATGATACTGACATATATATGTGTACGTATTTACACACATATATACACATATGTATATACATATACATATACATATCTATGTATATGTATATCTATGTATATACATACACATATATATAGCTGAAATATAAACATAAGTATATTCATATTTACTTATGAATGTTATTAAATATATTTATAAACTTAATAATATATTTATATTTAATGTAACTGAGAATATGCAACTAAAAATGGTATAGGAAAACACTACTGTATGGGATGCATTTTTACTTTTTTCCTACTCTGTTTTATCCCATTTTATCTGAAACAAGAAAATAACAAGTCACAACCCACAAAACTAATTTCAAAATCCACAAACAGGTCTCAGTCTGCAGTTTGAAAAACACTGATCCAAACCAGTCTCCAAGACAATGCAGAAATCTCCTCTATAGCTACCCTGCTGGGTGGTCATCCGACTTTGGCTTGGATGCCTCCAGTGATGGGGGACTCACTCTCTACTTTGCTCTGTGACAGATCCTCCAGCAGTTAAGGATTCTTGCTCATTTCAAACCTGTTCTCTGAGCAGCCTGGGTGGAGCCAGGGATCCCAGATGGGCTGGGACTTGCTGACAGGTGCTCCAGCCCTATTGATGATAAGTGGGCTTCAGGGTAAATGACAGGTCTTCCCAGCAGCAAGATAGGCGCATGGGAGAGCCGAGGCAATGCAGGTCTGACTGGCCCTGAAGGTTGGGGCAGGGTCTCTGGGCGACTCTACCTCTGTGCAGTGGAGCTGCCGATCAGACCTTTCCCCTCTGCTAGCTCCAGCACTAGGATTATCCCCTAGTCTGAAGGATGATCTCATCCCCCGCTGGCACCCTGACTCCTGCCTGTGGGAGAGGCTTCCGCCCTCTTGAGGGAGCCTCAGCCTTGGTGGAGACTAGATTCCCCCACATCCACCCTCAACCTCCCACCCACCCCACAGGTCACTGCTGGCCGCCTCTCCCCCACCACGACTATTCTAGCCTCTGGGGTCCCTTCTCCAGGCATTTGGACAAGTGCTATTGGTATATTTCTGTGCTGCCCTAGGGGGTCCTGCCCTTTTCAGGACATTGAGACTCCTCCACAACTGACCATGCCTTCCAAGAGGAATAAAACAAAGGCAGCATGCCACGCAGGGACACAGCTGGCCGCTGGCTGTCAAAACCCTGTGTCCCCGGGATGAGGCGGGGACAATGCCTAAACTCCTGGTGAAGGTAGTGGGCTGAGCACTGGGGCTGGGGAGGTGTCGCGCCCTGGTTGGGGCCACAGGCAGAGAACAGGGTGTGGCAGGTGTGGGTTCCCACAGATTGCAGCCTCACAGCCATCTGTCCCTGCCAAGGTAGGACCAGGTTGACCTCAGGGGCGGGGCGGGGCAAGAAGAGATGGTGAGCTCATTGTATTATTAGAACCAAGAGGAAAAGGCAAGCCAGTACAGACTGAGGAGAAAGCAAAGGAGGCTGCCAATGGGCAAGGGAGACAGAATAGCTGTGGCTGAGAAAGGAAATGTAAACCACAGTCTGCTTTCAATTTGTGAGGGCTCTGGGGGGGGCCAGAGATGATCCAGGGAAAGCCAGACTCTGAATAAAACCCTTCTTCCTCAGCAACAAAACATTTTTATGCAAAAAGAACTCATTGTGGATGGCTGATCTGTAAGAAGCTCTGGCTATTCCCACCCATCCTCTGTCCCCTGAGGTCCAGAATAGGAGAGACTCCTGGAGCCCACCCTCGCCCCTCTGCCAGGCACCATCCTTTTCGCTTCACCCCATTGCCCCCAGGATTTGGCAAAGTTGAATTGAGTGAAACCAAAAGGCAACACAATAGATACCAGACTCCTCGCTTCTCCTCTCTACAGCTGCTGTTCTTTTCTTTTGTATGAAAAGCCCCAAATAATTTGCATTCCATTTCTACTTACCTGCAGTCCAGTTAGAAGCGAGCTGCTGCCTTCTTCACTCCCTCAATTAGTGGTACCCTGGGCTTCTCTCCACATCAGCACCACTGCTCAGCTCTCACCATGACATCACCTCCAAGCTTTGTGATTGGCCAACAGTGGGTTGCTTGGCAATTGGACAGTCTCCTCTGGCTGAACAGGGATTGCCTGAGTGAGTAACTCTTAGCAGACCAGGGAGTAGAAGATGATGTCAGACAAATAGCTTGCCTTCTGCACTGCCTCTGGAGCTGGGGAACCAGAGGGTGAGGTTGGGGAAGAAGAAAGAGAGAAGGAGTGGTACGGGAAGGTGGGGGTGAGGGCCCAGCTTGCAAACTGAGCTGCCCAGCAAAGAAAGAGCACCTGGACAGAAGGACTGATGAATGGTGTCCAGAATCTTTAGCTTTTTCTGATCTGGGGGTGGGAGAATATAGAATCTAGAGGAGAAGTCAAAAGGAACAGATGAACCCTAAAAATAGCTCCCTGGAGGGCTTTGTGCCTGTTTCCAGCTCTTTCAGAAGGGCTGGTGGGTTTGAAAAGTGAGTCAGAAAGCAAGGAGGGACTGCCGGCAACCCGGGCCCTGGAGCTGACGTGGGAGCGACATGGGGGTCCTGGAGAGCAGAGCCACCTTCTTACCAGCTGGCTGGCACGTGGCCACACATTTGCCGTAGCCACTTGGCCAAAACTGGTGGGTCCTCAGAGTCCACCTCACATACCTGTGCCTTCCAGAGGGAGGGAGACATGACTGATGTTGAGGGTGGTCACCACCCTGGGGTTTCCCAAATGAGGTGGAAACCCCCAGGGAGGTGACGGGGCATCCGCAGTGGCTTCAGTAATCAGGGGCAGGGCGCTGGGACACAGCCTTCTCAACACCACCGGCGGCTGGAGGCGGCAGAGTGAGGCAGTTAGGGGCACAGAACACTGCTCCCCATCAAAGCCTCAGATGAGCCCCTTTTGGGCGGGGGAGGTGGTTTCTGCTATTGTGGTAAAATACACATAACCTAAAATTTACCATTTTGACCATTTTTACGTGCACCGTTCAGTGGCATTAAGTACATTCTCAAAGCTGTGTTACCATCACCCCCCATCTTTAGATCCTTTTCACCTCCCTGAGCTGAAACGCTGCCTCCACGAGACACTAACTCCCCCTGCCCCCCACAGCCTCCCATAGCCTCGAATCTATTTTTTGCCTCAATGAATTCACCTATTCTAGTAAATTCATTACCTCATCTATTACCTCATGTAGGTGGAATCATTCAGTATTTGTCCTTCTGTGTCTGGCTTACTTCACTCAGCAGAACATCCTCAAGGTTCATCCAGGTTGTAGCCTGCCTGAGTCTCAATTCGACCACGTCTGGGAAACCTTTCAGAGGAGGGTTTGTTCAACCACCATCATTTTCATGGGTTCTCACCTGCCACCACCACAGCCCTGCTGACTAAGAACACATCATGACAGGAGGTTACCTTGAGGGCGTCCCTGTTGGCTCAATGCTAAAGAATCTACCTCCCAGTTCCAGAGACATGGGTTCAATCCTTGATCCTGAAAGATCCCACATGCTGTGGAGCTACTAAGCCCGTGTGCCACAATGACTGAGCGTATGCTCCAGAGCCTGGGAACCGCAACTACTGAGCCCCATGCTGCAAGTACTGAAGCCCATGCACCCTAAAGCCCGTGCTCTGCAACAAGAGAATTCACCACAATGAGAAGCCTGCACACCGCAACTAGAGAGTGGAGTAGTCCAAGCTCTCTGCAACTAGAGAAAAGCCCGTGCAACCACAAAGACCTAGCACAGCCAAAATGAATAAATACATTTAAAAAAAAATTTCAGTTACCTTAAATTCAGCTCAAGCCTTGAAATGATTTCTTCTAACTACAAAAGCACCAATGAGAGTTTCTCTGCATACTGCAGGTCCTGCATGTATAAGACATGGGTGTGTTCATTCTACAGGTGGGCTGGGGAAAAGGTAGGTTCTCAGTGTCTTCTGCTGAACCCCACCAGGCTGCCCTCCCCAGCTGGGACCCACTGGTTGGCATCTCATGCCCACTGTCCCTGTGTTGTCCTCCAGGGGGGTCCCATGTGGAAATATCTCCAAACTCCCTACTTCGTGTCAGGAAGGGTGAGTATTCCTTAGGCTGCCCCACTTTGGCCAACCACATTGGGAATGGGTGAATAACCAATGCCCCCTGACAGCCTTTGGCATTTGCAAAGCTCATTGCCCCTGGTTCAATCAGGTAATCCCCCAGCCCCTGCCCCACCATGCTACAAGAGCAGAAGAGACCCATCTTCTGGTTGAACCACACACTTACCATGCCTGCCATGTGCCTCTAACCCCCCACCCTCAGGGCCCACGCTGGCCTTTTCTCAGAGGGAATTGGGGGTGCCTAGGGATCCCCAAGTGGTTTCCACAATGTGTGGGGACAACAGAGGGAACACTGCATACCAGGCTGGGATCAGGGACCCAAGCCAACCTGCGCTGCATGGCCAGCTGCCTCTGCAGTCAAAGGAGCCTCCCTTCTCCCTCAGCCTCTTTCCTCTTCCCTCCCAGCCCTGAGAAGTCTAGAACTCCATAAATCTGCCAGCAGCACTGGAAAACGGGGGGTGGGGAGGAAGGAGGAGACAGTGAGTTGCCATGGTGATGGCAGTCAGGGAGCGGTCCTCCACTGCTGGGTAAGAGGGGCGCTCTGTGAGTCCCCTTGAGTGACTGATAAGAGGGCGGGACTGGACCAGGGTGTGGAGGACAGGTTATCAGGATCTGAGAGCAGAGATCAAGACGGGGACAGGAAAAGGAAGGGCCGCCCATTTCTAGAATTGTCTAACTACTGTTTGAGTACTAAGATGTGATGGGATATATAAATATAATTACAATGATGTGCTGCCATGCATCTCTAGAAATTGAAAATTTGTGCCCATTTAAACAAGAATTTCCCTTTCGTTATACCATCACACCCCCTGGTATAACGGAATCCATCAATCTCACATCAGCCTTGTGAAAAAGGGACCCACTAAAAAGGGACCTCATTTATAAAGGAAACAGAGTCAGCTAGGAAAGGTAACTTGCAGACAGCCTAGCTGGTAAGAGGGAGGGAAAATAATATTGGGAAGAGGGAGGTGGGCAGAACCACCCCACCCTGGAGCCTTTCTGGAAGGGAGAGTCCCAGTGTTGCAGGAAAGAGTCTGGGGCATGAGAAGATGGTCACATCCCAGGTCATATCTGAGAGCCTGGGACCACTGCCAAGTGTGGGTCTTGGCTTTGCACAGGGAAGAATTCAAGAGCGAGCCATGGTAAACAGAAAGGTTTATTTGGGGGGGGAACACACTCCACAGACAGAGTGTGGGCCATCTTGGAAGGCCAGAGAGTCACCAGGGTATGGGGTTGTCAGTTTTTAAAGGAGTGGGCAATTTCATAGTCTAATGAGTGGGAAGGGTGTAACAGCTATTTGAGGGAAGGGGTGAGGATTTTCAGGAATTGGGTCATGCCCACTTTTGACCTTCATGTTCATGGTGTCTGTGGATGTGTCATTTAGCTTGCTGATGCGTTACAATGTGTAAAGTTGACTTGTCTGCCATCTTGGACTTAGGTGGTTCTAATCCATTTACGCAGGGTCCTCAAGCTACATCATTCTTTTAAAGGTTGTGCCCTGCCCCTTTCCTGTCTCACCAGGGCTGCTTCCTTGAGGTGGCATAGGGCAACATGGTGGTAGACTAAAGAGAAAAACACGGTCTGGAAGTTTATAAGAAAATGGGTCAAGCCTCAAGTCCAAAGGATAAAGGGTGAGGAGAAACAGAGGCAAGGTCAAACCTGGGAGGCTCAGAGGGCTGGGTGGTGACCAGGGAAGAGAGGGAAAGGAGGGCAGTGGGCCACGTGTTTCTCACACCTCCAGCACTGCCCTGAGTTTCGCTGAGAAAGATGTGCGGGCAGAGGATGTCCCAGGACCTGCTGGGTCTGCTGGGGTTGGGATAAATGACTGTGACCAATCCATCAAAATGCAGTTGCTGAACATTGGTCCAGGAGACTTGGGCTAACAATGCACAGATCTGTGGCTTCACTCTGCATGATGCCGCGCTGTACTGGGGCAATGGTACTGGGACCAGGCAGGCACCTATGGCCACTCCTTGAGTCTCCAGGTGTTGCCTGGCTGCGCCATGGGCACCTCATTCATTTTTCCTCTTCTAAGGGTAGAAACATGACTGTCTAATGTGTGGGCATGGGCTTTGCATCCTCCTGGGTTTTTGTTTTTTCTTTTTCTCTTTTTGGCTGCACAGCACAGCAAGTGGGATCTTAGTTCCCCAGCCAAGGATCAGACTCACAGCCCCTGCACTGGAATCCCAGACTGCCAGGGAACTCCTGCATCCTCCTTTTGATTGGAAGTGTGGAAAGAAGCAGCAGCACAGATGATTGATTGTCCAGAAGCCAGGGGCCCCAAGGCATCCTGCTCAGTGACTCACCAGCAACACATAGTTACAGCCCTAGGCACAGAGGAGCGTGTCCTGTTCCCAAAGGGATCTTGCCTGTCACAGCGGTGTTTCTACTGTAGGGCCAACTCACAGCTGCCTTCAGGACACTCCCCAATCCTCCCACCTCTCTCAAACCTCAGGAAATATGGCCCTAAGCTCATCCAGGAATTCAGAATATCTGATCACTGTATTGTATCTGCTTTATTCACACCAATGTGGTTTTTTAAAACTATGTAATGTAAATAGGCATTTATTTTCTGCCTTGTTTCAGGAGGAGATGAAAGTTTGGGGGGATTTTTCTTTTTGCACACTGTGTTGAACCGAACATTGACAGATATTTACTTAAAACAAATAATAAAGGTGTGTCCTATGTGATACGTCTTGACTGTGGAAACAGATTTTCACTTGAAGAGCAGCTCTCCTGACTTGTACATCAGTGGCTTAGAACTGTTTCAACTGACTAAACCCAAATAGACTGAGCCAATTCAAATCCAGGCAATGCTGTGTTACCAGAGCTGTTTGTTTATGCTGACAGTTACTCGTAAATAAATTGCAGTGGTGATTACAATTTAGGACAAGAGCACATGATATTTGTAAAATAACGTATATACACTGAGTTAAAGCCTGTGAGTCACATAAGTCAGTGCCTGACAAAATGTGTGCTCAATAAGCATTAGATGTTGCTATGATTGTCACTAAATACAACGTACACTACTCTGTCACTAAATACAAAGCACACTACCCATGAGTCTGCAAGTACCAACAGCCCATTTCAAACTTGTTAATGAAACAAGATAATTTATATCAAAACGTGATAGTAAACACATACACACAACCAATTATAAAATGGGCAAAAGATACAGAGACCTTTCATCAATGAAGACATACAGACAACAAAGATATATGTGACAAAATGCTCAATATTATTAGCAATAAAGAAAATGAAACTTAAGACCCCCAGGAGGTATCACTCTATACCTAGAAGAACAGGTAAAATAAAAAATGACAGTATTGGAACTTCCCTGGTGGTCCAATGGCTGAGACTCTGCGCTCTCAAAGCAGGGGGCCAGGTTCGACCCCTAATCAGGGAACTAGATCCCACAAGCCACAAATAAGATCTCAAATGCCACAGCTAAAGATCCTACATGCCACAACTAAGGCCCAGGGCAATCAAATAAATAAATAAAAATAAATATCCAAAAAATGACAGTACCCAGTGCTGGCAAGGATGCAGAGAAACTAGAGGTCTCATGCAGAGCTGGGGTGAACATAAAATAATACAATCACTCCAGAAAATAGTCAATTTATTAAAAAAACAAAACATACCCTCACTTTAATTGTACTTCTGGCATTATTCCCAGAGAAATAAAATACATGTTCACACAAAACCTGTATACAAATGCTCACGGCAGCCTTTATTTGTAATAGCCTCAAACTAGAAACAACCATAATGTCCCTCCCTGGGTGAATGGTTAAACAAACGCTGACTGGTCCATCTTTGCCACGGGTTTTTCCTTCATTTATCCGTTGTTTAATTGTTCAGTTGTGTCTGACTCTTTTGTAACCCCATGGACTGTAGCCCACCAGCTCCTCTGTCCATGGGATTCTCCAAGCAAGAATACTGGAAGTGGGTTGCTATTTCCTTCTCCAGGGGATCTTCCTGACCCCCGGTTCAGACTGGCCTCTCCTGCATTGGCAGGGGAATTCTTTACCACTGAGCCACCTTGGAAGCTACCTGCCATGGGTTACTAGTCATCAATAACGTGAGTGGATGAGTAAGACACACACCAGCTTGGATGAATCTCAAGGGAATGAACTGAGGAATAGAAGCCAGTCTCAGAACATCACAAACTGTGATTCTACTTACGGAATATTCTCAAAATGAGGAAACGATAGAGATGAAAAACAGACTGGTAGTTGCGGGGGGTTAGGAATGGTGGGAGGAGGTAGCAGGAGGATCTTTATGGGTTACATGGTTCTAGACCTTGACAGTAGTGAAGTGGTTATACAAATCCACACAGGTGATAAATCAGCACATGATACTATGTATCAATTTCTTGCTCTAATTCTGTCCTATAGTTGGATAAATTGTAACCATGGGCGAAACACTAAGGGGTACATGGACCCATGGACCCATCCCCTTATCCTGTCTTTGCAACTTCCTCTGGATCTATAATTATTCCAAAACTAGACCTTTGTTTTTAAGGTGGAGGGAGGGTCAGGGATTGTCATGGCACGTGAGCATGGTACAACACCTTCTCCCAAGAAACAAAAACCAGGAAAGCAGACATGGATCAGTGTGTCTCCCTGTCTCTCTCTTCCTGTATCTCTCCATCTTTATCTCAATCCCTATCTCTCTCCTCTCTTTGCAAACCTGCCTCCTTCTCTACCATCTCTGCTGCTCTGTGCCTATGGCTGCCTCACAGCCATGAGGGACCTTATTGCCTTCCGGCTGTGCCAATATCCTTTGTATTTGGGCTGCACAGAGAAATCCATTAGCTCTCTTTGAGTCAATTCAAAATTTCTGGGAAAATAAAGTCAACTAGAGACTGTCTGGTCCTGGAGTCTTGCCTTATCCTATGACAGGGGATCACAATAACACGGACGTGCCTACCAATGTCAGGACCTTCGCCTCTCCCGTGAAGGGCCCTGTTCCCAAACAAAGTCCCCATCTCCAAGTCAGTCCCCAGCTGGTACAACCTACAGAAGAGATGACAACAGCCTGCCATCTCCATTCCATCTGATATAGAATGCAGAGAAATCAGATAATACCCACAAAGCCCCCACTTAGAAATGAAGAAGGAGGAACCTCCAAGCAGTAACCCCATGGCAGCCTCTGGGCATCTGACAAAGCACGTGGCCATTGCATGTTGACTTCAACAGAAGGAGCTCCTTGGTTTTCCAGCAGAACCATTCCGGATTCCGCCCCTGGGAACATGGCCTTTGTCCTGGATCCCACAGGACCACACCTGAAAGGAGATTGAGAAGAACTTGGCTGTGGGCCACGAGACACCTTCTGAATGGAACTGGCCACCTCTGAGCTTGGCCTTCTTGAGGGACCAAAAAGCCCTGTGGCATGGATTTGTGTCCCTCCAAAGACCCTGCTCTCCATGCTTGAGGTTTCTTGGCAGTGTAATGCCTGTAAGACCTTAACTGGCAGCCCAGTGACTTAAGTTAGAGATTCGACTTGCTGGACACCTTTGCTAGACATCTTGCACAACTAGGCAGCCAGAGGTGGGCCATGCCTGGGAGGCTCCAGTTTCTCAGAAGGCTGTGCCCAGTTCTGTGCTTAATGGGTTTCACCTGATGGTGCAGAGGGCAATGGAGAGCCTGCTTCACCTCATTAGCGGAATAGAGCACCCTGAATCTGTCCAATGGTGGGTTTCACGGGGTATCAGTACCTCTCTCCAGCAAGAGGGCAGAGAAGACACTAGGAAGAAGTGTTGAAGGATCAAGATTCCCCAGATGTCCTCTTTCTAACTGCTACCGTCACTGTTTCATAATTCGTTCACCAGATTTAGTTTTTGATGCCCGTTGCCACACAGAGTGTAAGTGCTGCAGTTCAGTAAATCCTATGATGGATTTCAAAAATGGACTGGAAATGTTCTCAGCTTCCATACTATAGGCAGAAAGCACTTCCAGGAGCAGAGTTGCATAACTGACCTGCTCTCCCCCATCCACCTTAAGCCTCATACAGATGCATGTCTCCCACACACCATACTGGAGTCCCAAGGAATCACCTGCATACTTCAAGTTGGCCCTGGAGCCTCCTAAAGCTTCAGCCTCAGAAGGAAAATCATCCAAGTTCCCCAAAACCACCAACACTAATTTCCCTGGCTGCTTTAGTCTCTGTTGCACCAACATTCCTCCGAGCATGCTGCAGTCCACGGGGTCGCAAAGAGTCGGACATGGCTTAGCCACTGAACAACAACATTCCCCCATATCCCAAGACATTAAAATCCTTATTATTCCCAAATTCTGAAATGGGCCATTTCTGTGGTTCTGTGCAGCTTCATTTCCTGGTACCAGGTTGCATCTTCTTTAGAGTCTTTTGGCTGCAAATTAACAGGAAATTACTCCGAATTACCTTAGGCAAAAACAGGAAGTTCATTCAAGTTTACCAAGCTATCACAGAGAAACTAACACAAAAGAACAGCTGGGCTGGAACTAGGAACTAGAAACCGGACAGAATCTGGGCAGCCAGTTTCTCTCCCCCTCTCCCTCTGTCTCTCGGCCTCTCTCCTTTCTGGATGTTGATGCCCTTCCCACCTCTGTCATCAAGTGGTCACTCCCGTCCACATGTACGTTCATCTACATGGCTATTTCCTTCCATCTCCACGACAGATTCCCTCTGCTTTGTGAGCTCTGGCCATCTCATGTTCTTGGGGTGACAGAGAGACAGACTAGCTGCCTTTCAATCCCCATTTCAAATGTCTAGGGAAAAGAATCCACCTGGCCCAGTTTCACTGAGGTGTGTGTGTCTGAGGTCAAGGATTTGGGCCAGGGGCTGGGTCTCATTCCGTGAATCTGCAGGGAGGAAGGGTTCTGTTCTCAGAGTGGGGCATCGTGGAGAGTGGAGCAGATATCCCATGCAGGTACCCCTCCAGGGTTCGTGACTCATAATAAAAGAGCAATATTGCATTCCCTGCAAAAATGTCCTTGAACAATAGCTAACTGCCAGTAGCAAAATGCTTGAATCGGGACAGGTATAAAAGAGAAATGCTGAGGACGAGAAGAGTATTTGCCTTTCTGCATAGTTTGGCCTCTAGCCCTAGAGCCAGCTCCATCCCCAGGGCAGAATTCCTGGGGGAAGCAAAGGTAGAATCCCTAGAAAGATGCCTCCTCTGACTGGTATCAGAGCAGGGAGCTAGGGAGGGAGGCTTCAGGGACTTCCCTGGTGGTCCAGCAGCTAAGACTCCAAGCTCCCAATGAAGGTTGTATCCAGCCTGGGTTCTATCCCTGGTCAGGGACTGAGATCCCACATGCTGCAACAAAGAGTTCACATGCCACAACTAGAGATCCTGCAACAAAGATCAAAGATCCCATGTGCTACAACTAAGATCCGGTGCAGTCCAATCAATCAATCAGTATTTAAAAAGGATAACTGAAAAGAAGTGATGCTTCAAACACAGTGTGTCAGATAGTTTAGGGCCTGGGAGATGAGGGGACCACCTGCCTCTCAGTCAAAGTCACAGGTAGCCCAGCTGCCCAGGTCTGCTTGCTGCATGTTTCTGTATGTAGATAGAATCAGGAAGCTAGTATCACCTCTGGGGTCATCTTGATATGTTCCTTCCTTGCTCCACTCAGGAGGGTAAGAGAACAGTGGTGTGTGTGCTAATTCACTTCAGTGGTGACAGGCTCTTTGCGGCCCTGTGACCGTTTGTCCATGGGATTCTCCAGGCAAGAATACTGGAGTGGGCTGCAATTTCTTCCTCCAGGGGATCTTCCCGACCCAGGAATCAAACCCATATCTCTTGCATCTCCTGCATTGGCAGGTGGATTCTTTACCACTACACCACCTGGGAAACCCTTAAGGTACTATAGAGACAGGGAATAGGGTAAGAGCTGAATAGGAAGAAATACACATAGTCCTGCCACAATGACAAAAAGCCCTGGAGACTCTCATTCACCATGTAGGTTAGCGTCTGCCTCATTCTGTCCGAAGGCTTCAAACCCATTTTTGATTGATAAACAGGCCAAATTCAAGCAGTCTTGAAGACATATTAACCCATGAAAAATCTATTTATGTCCCCAAATCCAAGGAAATTAGAAACAGCCACAAGCAGAACGCCAATAGCATTTTCATACTGTAGTAAATAAATAAGACATCGAAGGAAAATGGCAACAGATAAATTGAAGGAAGGGCACAGCAGGAGGAGGCATAGAGATGTGGAGCTAATTGGAATCCACAGTCAAGAGGTTATACTTCTGTGTGTTTGCCCTCTAGAAAGAATGAATATTGGTTTGCTCCTTAGAAGGAAATGATTCACATTTTTAAATGATTTTCTTATTTTTCAGAAAGAAACTGGCTTTTTCTTATCTACACTGGTTTCTTTCTTGAACTATCACATGTTACTTCAATTATATGAAACTCCAGGAAAGACTAGTCTCATCTGAAGGGATAGAAGGCAGATGAGAGGGTATGCGGGGCTGGGTTGGGGTGTGAGGACTCTCTGGGGGAGGGGCCCAGGAGAACTTTGGGGTGATGGAAATCTTCCCTATCTTGACCGTGGTAGTGATTGCATGAGTTTAAATGTTTGTCAAAGCTCATCAAATTTAGAACAAGTTTATTTTATTGTTGGTAACCTATATGTCAATAAAGTTGATTTTTCAAAAAACCGCTGCTGGTGCTGCTGTGTCGCTTCAGTCGTGTCCGACTCTGTGCGACCCCATAGAAGGCAAACAAATACCATATCACTTACATGAGAATCTAAAAAAGTATATACAAATGAATTTATTTACAAAACAGAAACAGAGTCACAGAAGTAGAAAAGAAGCTTATGGTTACCAAAGGGGAAACAGAGGGGAGGGATAAATTAGGAGCTTGAGATTAACATATATACACTACTATATTTAAAGTAAATAATCAACAAGGACCTATTGTATAGCACAGGGAACTCTACTCAATATTCTATAACGATTTATATGGAAAAAGAATCTGAAAAATTACTGTCTAATGTTCAGAAAACATCCCAAGTCATCTCTGGGCATTTATCTCTGCCTGACTCTCAGTTCACCATCTGTGACCTTCCTCAGCTGAAGGGCATGCTCTCTGCACCTGGGGAGAGGCCTGCTAGTAACAAGCCCAGTGAGAGCTGTCCATGGGGGAAAGAGGCCTCAGGTCACAGTGAGCATGACATCATCCTGACTGCTGAGGCTCTGAGACTCCAGTGATGCCCTCAGTTCCCCCAGCAACTTCATGGGGCAGGTCCTTCAGGGACCCTGAGTAGCTGCAGTTCTCTAAGTAATGAGCACCATAGCTTTGGAAGTAAGGTCATTGTTGTCGTCCTTTCCTCATAGGGAGAACAATCTCACTGGGCTGGGGACCAGGGGAAAGAGAAAGAGGGGAAACCTGCTCTTGATCATACCTTGACCCTCCTTTACAATCACCAATGGCTCCCCAGAACCTACAGAAGAGTCCAGACCTCTCTGTGGGTCCCTGAGTATTCCATGGGAACCATTCTCCCCTCCTGCCCTCCATTCCTGCCATACACAGACTCATGCTACATGTGGACCACCTTTCAAGACCCAGTTAGTTGGCCAAAGATGTGCCATGCTGTACTAAGTTGCTTCAGTCATGTCTGACTCTTTGCCACTCCATGGACTGTAGCCAGCCAGACTCCTCTGTCCATGGGATTCTCCAGGCAAGAATACTGGAGTTTGCTGCCATGCCCTCTTCCAGGGGATCTTCCCAACCCAGAGATTGAAACTGCGTCTCTTACATAATTATGTAAGATATTTTTTAAGTGTTCAAAGAATTTCTTTCAATAATGACTCTGATTCTTTAAACTTTCCAGAAACACACTACATAAACTATTTCATGGCACAGAAAAAAACAAGAAAGTTGTTCAATTGCACTACAAAAAGGGATGAACCCTGAAACAAAAGCTTGACAAACATAGTACATTACAAGGCAACCATGTGCCTATGTACACCCACTAATGTACCTATGAAAAAAACACTCAAGAAAATATTGTCAAGTTGAATTAAAGGTCTTGCACATGGGTCAGAAAAAAAGCAAACATCCTGATATAAAAATGGGCAAAGAAAACAAAGAACGCAAAAAAGAAATATAAGAGGGCACTGAATACATGAAAACATGGTCAATTATCACCAGTAATGAAGATTAATTTTGAAAAAGCTTCATGAGCTATCTGTCATTTTGTACTGGTTTGTTTAGGATGTGAAAAATCGAACACTCTTGTAGACTGTTGGCAACATTTCTGGAGAGCAGTCTGGGAACATGCATTCTAATCTTTGACATGGGAATTTAACTCTTAGGAATTTATCTTAAGGAATTAATTGGACAATGTATATCAATGGACATGAATTTGAGCAAACTCTGGGAGATAGGGAAGGACAGGGAAGCTGGGTGTGCTGCAGTCCATGGGGTCACAAGGAGTTGAACACGACTTAGCCTCTGAACAATAACAAAATATACAAAGTATATACAGTAGTGTTTGTGACAGTATTATTTTTGGTTGTGATCAGGGCACTTTTAAAATAAATTATGATATGCCCATACAATACTTAATGGGATACTTATGGAATGCCCATTTAGTGGAAAAGTTTTGCAGCCATTAAGTACTATTCATTTGAAGATCATTAATTATTCACAGCAAATAAATTTAAAATGCTGCAAAAATTATAGTGGGAGTTAATTTCCATAAAGATCCCACACTTCTGAGTTTTAAAATGTAGAAAGAACCTGCATCTAAATGCTTATTACTGTTAGCTCTAGGTGGTGGGATTCAAGTAATTCTTTTCACAATTTTTTCAGTGAGTATATATTATTTTTATACCTTAAAAAAAATGGTACCTATGCCTACATCTACAAAAGGTTTCCCTGGTGGCTCAGATGGTAAAAAAAAAAAAATCTGCCTACAGTGTGGGAGACCTGGGTTTGATCCCTGCGTTGGGAAGATCCCCTGGAGAAGAATATGGCAACCCACTCCAGTGTTCTCTCCTGGAGAATCCCCATGGACAGAGGAGCCTGGCGGGCTACAGTCCATGGGGTCGCAAAGAGTCGGACACGACTGAGAGACTAAGCACAGCACGTATCTACAAAACCTAGCATCTGCTCTTATTCAGTTTATTTCCAACTCCATCTCCTTACTCTGCTGGCAAAGAGAAACCAGAAGAGATGACGGGCACTGCTTTTGCTTGCCTCTATGGCGTACGAAGAGTTAATTAATTCGTAATTAATTCCTTTGCCTAGGAGGAAATGCTGACTTCAGATTGGCTGATGGTGACATCATGCCGGGAGCAGGAACCAATAGTAGCATCCCTGCCTATAGTGTCCTTAAGACCCGGATGTCTTAAAGAGGCGTCTGGACCAGCTAGTGAACTGACATTTGCACCTGAGACGTGGGTGGCTGAACGCTGTGGACCAGACTTGGGGATCTGGATGCCCCCCCGCCCCCAGGCTGGGCTTAGACATGGGCCAGCCTAGGGTCTCTGAGTCTGCGGTGCTGGCCCTTGTGCGGCAGCTCTTTGAAGGGCTCTGGCTTCCTCCCCCAGCCACTCTATCCAGAGCTTCACCACTCCACCCCCCCACCCCCACACACACCTCTGCTGCTTGCTTTTTCAGCAGACAGCTGAAAACAATAGAAGGTTCACAAGTCAATGTGACTGCTTCCGTTTGTCCTCATATTGTCACTCATCCTCTCTGTGGGGACCGAGTTCAGCGTCGGATGATTCCTGTCCCTCGTCAGTTCAGGCATTGCCCTCCCAGCCTCACAGTTCTGAAAATGAAACCCGGCATCATTTTACAGCCACCTGTAACAGGCTCTGCTTTTCATAACGTTACATTTTTCTGAGTTTTAAGGTAATGCTTTCTCTTTTTAGAAAACAGAGGAGGAAAACAGAAGTTAAGGGTGAACACCATCCAGAGATACCCATGGTTAACAGTATCAGTCACTTTAGAAAGATGATAGATTTGCGAATTTGGAATTGCACTGACTGTAAATACTTTGTCCTCTCTCCTCTTGGCTTGTCTCATGTAAGCATTTCCTCATGTCTTTAAATATTCTTAGTCGTTTGATTTTGTTTTAGTGGCATCACAGTTTTCCAGCAAACAGAATAATTTAACTATACCCCTATTCTTACATATTTAGATGATTTCCAACTGTTCCCTATTTTAAATGTGTTGAACGAGGGGTCTTTTGTACATAATTTCTGGACCCAATATCATTAGTTTTCTTCCAGATGCAATCTTAGTGATAGGATTATCTTAAAGACTTTTTGCCACAAATATTTTGGTTAAGCTTCCTTTCTACTTATTCCAAATTAAATTTAAATCACTTCGATTTTGAAGCCAAACTTTAGTTATTTTGATTTATGACTGGTCAGTCTAGTCAATTTTTTTTTTTCATTAAAGTTTCTATTCAGTTCAAGGTAGTTTTATATTTTGGTTGATTTTGTGATTGGAATCTTATTTCTATAGCATTTTCCAGCTGGATATTGCTGGCATAAAAATTTGTTTTTTATAAACTAATATCATTTGGATTCACTTTACCAAATCTCTTATTAGTTCTGCTTTCAGTTGATTTTCTTGGGTTTATAGGCAAATATTATAGCAGCAAATTTGTAATGTATGTCTAACAACTTACCTTATATACTTTGACGCTTTTATGAGTATGAAATATTCTTTTAAATTCCACTTTGTCCTTTCTACCCCATTAGAGCCCCAAAGCCCAATGGCAGAAACTTTGTAACATCTGGTTCACACAGTACAGATAGAGAGATAGGGGAGGATAAAGTAGCTTTTGATGTCTCCTGAGTGGACATTTCAAGCAAAGTCTGGGTGGGAGCTAAAACTCAAGCTCCTCTGCTTTATAATTTGGGATCATCCCTCCTAATTTCTGCCAACAGACTGGTCACCCATTGCTTCTGTGGATACTGTACATTTTCATCTTTTCTCTGTTTTCCCTGATATTGGGAGAAGCTGTGCCAGGGGCTGCAGGTAAACTGGAGTCAATGAATTTTTTTTCATCTTCCCTTTACCTGACTTTCTGGGTCTTTTGATGCTGTGGCTTCCTCTATTCTACCTTTTACATGTTTAATTTGCTTCGGCCATACCACCTTGCCCTGCTTCTGCTTCTCTATTCACTCGTGTCTCTAACCTGGAATCCTCAGCCCACCTCCAACGTGTCAGTGCCCCCAGGACCCCGTCTCTGCTCCTTTTATTCCAGATACTCTCTACACAAGAGCTCAGACTCCAGCAGTCTCAACAAGACAACTCTGCCAACAACTCCTATTTCCCATCCTGTTCGAATCCTGGGCTATAGAGCTTCTCTGTAATTCCACCTGCTGAACCCACCTGCTCTCCTATGGTCCACCGCTCAGAGACTAGATCATCACTCAAGCAGCCATCAGACTCCTGATTTTCCTCATGTAGGACATTCCTCCAGGACCTTTCCTGACCCTCTTACCTCCTCCAGTATATCTAATGCCTATTTCTCCTCTTTATCCCTACTCCTCATCCTTCAGTTCAGGCCTCACAAACAGAACTGCCTCCATGATGCCACATTTGATGTTGGGGACCCCAGAGGATGTTTTTGGATTTGGAGATGCTAACTCCAGGGGACCTGGGGTTGAGGTCTGGATCTGCTGCCAGTTAGTCACATGAGTATAGACCAGTCTCTTGACCTGGTGAATCTATCTCACAGGGCGGTCAAGGGAGAGTGGGAATTAAAACGAGAGGGCACAATATCATGTTCTGAAAGAACATGGAAAAATGTAACTGTGGTTGACACTGGGGTTAAGATAAGGAAGGAAACACCACAATGTGAATATACTTAACACTATCAAACTGTACACTTAAAAGTAAATGAGATGGTAATTTTTATTTTATGTGTATTTTACAATAAAAATTAAAAATAAGGTAACGGAGAAGTGGGGGCATGGTGGAATGCTTTATGAACAAACAAGGGAGAATTCACATGCTAAACCTTCTTATTGATGGACCCTTTAGTCAATGGGGCTCCCCTGGTGGCTTGTCGGTAAAGAATCTGTCTGCAACGCAGGAGAACTGGGGTTCAATCCCTGGATAGGGAAGACCCCCTAGAGAGGGAATTGCTGAGATAAAAAGGGAAGCAAAAGGATATTAACTTTTGTAGAGCTCTCGGTACCTGCCACATCCTGTAGGGGGCGCCTTTCGCACACAACCTCCCTGGATCCTCATGCTCCAAACTGCAGCCTCTCCAGAGGGTGGGATCTCAGATCCTTGTCCCTGGAGAAGGGCTGAAATGGAGCTTGCCTACCCAGGCCCTCCAACTGTTTCCATGTGCCTCTATCTTCCTCCTGAGCCTACGTTGTTCCTAGACTGTCTCTGAAATACATGATGCAAATCCCAGCTAGCCCAGTATCCATAGAAACCTGAATTTCCCATCCTCAGCCTGTTCCCTAGAGAAAGAAACCCACCCAAGCAACACCCACAAACAGGGACTGATGGCACCCACAGGAGCACTTCCCATGTGCGAGGGAATCAGGCTTTAACAGCCAGTGATCTGTCTTGCTGGGTCCTCCAGGCGTGGCTGGGGAAGGAACAGGAGGCACAGAACCTTGTAAGAAGATGCATTTTCTTTTTGAAAATTGAAGGGACCTACTATAGTCTCCACCACGAACGATCAGTCATCTTTTGCCCAATTCAGCAGCTCTGAGGCCACAAAGATCATGTTCACGGTGCACTCGACTCAATATTTGACATCTTTAATCCTGCACATACAAGCACATGAACCATCTGTGAAACATGACTGTCCAGTTTTATTGTGCATGATTGATTACTAATCTTAGGAACAGTTTCCCAAGACTTGCTCCTCTCTGGAACAACCTTGCCATCCTTCAAACATGGCGACTATTTAGTTTTTTCTCCAGACTCAACACATGAGGAAACAAGGCTGCTGGTACCAAACCACACTCAGGTTCTTGAATGCTGGTCAGCTGCAGCACCTGGAATCAGCAGCCCCTACCGTGTGCAGGATACTAGCCTTTGCTAGTGACACAAACTGCGAATCAAAGGCCATTAGAACGGAAAAGACCTTGAAAAAATCACGCACCCCTGTTTACAGATGAGAAGTTGAATGGCTTTATCTGAAGTACCAGTGTAGCACAGCCAAGCAAAACAACAGTGAACTCTCAACTGCTAAGTACATGTCAGATCTTGTCCTGTTTTACACATTTGCTCACTTAATCTCACGACCACCTTATGAGGTAGGTTATTATCTCAACTCATCTTAAGATCTCCATTTTTCACATAATGAAACTAAGGCACTGAGAAGTTAGGTAACTCTCCCAAGGTCACACAGCGGCTGAGGCAGACTTTTAACCTAGGTCATTCATCCTCCACTAATACACTAGCTATGTAGGTCACTAGATACCTTGGTAAGGACTGAGATTTTAAAAACGTATGTTGAGGTCTCAAGTGTAACGTTTGTCTTCTATGTCATGAGCAGCTAAAATTCCACTGTTTTTTCCCTGTTTTAAAACCTTAGGGTGAAATAAGCAAGAAGCCTAATGCACCAGTTAAACTGACTACATGAAAACATCCATGACAAACCTCCTCTTAGAGGGGAGGGAGGAAATTATCTTAATAACATCCTTTGAGTTGTCTCCTTTTGTTGGGTTGCTTAGAGATACAGACCCAGAGTATCAGCTTTTATTATTTTTGGTTGTGCTGGGTCTTTGCTGCTGCACAGGCTTTTCTCTAGTTGCTGTGAGCACCGGCTACTGTCTACTGTGGTGCACAAGTTTCTCATTGTGGTGGCTTCTTGTCACAGAGCACAGGCTCTAGGGGTATAGATTCAGTTGTTGCGGCATACAGGCTTAGTTGCCCCATGGCATGTGGGATCTTCCTGGACCAGTGGTCGAACCCATGTCTCCTTGCACTTGCAGGTGGATTCTGTACCACTGAGCCACCAGGGGAGCCCCTAAAAGTATCTGCTTTTAAATTAGAGTGTATTGGGGGAACCAGAATATACTCACAGCAGAATACTGCTGTAAATGAAATCCCTCTGGAAGGATTTTTTTCATGGTAATATGATTGTCCACAAAGAAGGGGGCTGAGTGTCTGGGCAGAAGTGGGAGGCTGTTCTTTTGTACCTTTTGAATTTGCTGCCACGTAAGTGGGTGATCTCATCAACACACACAAATTAGAGACAAATTGTGTGTTGCATGTCTATATGTATAAATCCTAGTCTTCTCGGTCATTACAACATAACCATTTTTGCACATTGTTTTTAATAAACATAAGTTTTATGTCTATAACCTTCCAGTCTCAAGAAATTTAAGCACTCCCAATGTAAGTTCATTTCTCAATTTACTTTGGGGTTTTTCCTTAACATGAACCATAATGTCAACATTCAAAATCTTCCACTTTCTGAAGAACTAGCCAACACGCATTGAGTCTATAGTATGTTTAGGACATAATACAAAGCATTTGTACCCCCCACATCCCCTCATTTAATCTCTACAACAACCTGAGGTAGGTACCCTAAATCCACATTTAGATGAGGGAGCAGAGGATCGAAGGCTCAGTAGCTCATAAATCATACAGTTGGGACTTGGGTGTAGGAATCTGGATTTCTGGTTCTGGCTGCTTTCTCTTTACCAAAGATGCCACCAGCTTATAGAACTTCTGGGTACAGCTTACCTGGGCTCCCATGCACACACTCAATCATCCTATCATGTGGATAGGAGAGCTCAAGGGAAGAAGGAATGGGCTCCTGAACCATGGCTCTTTGTCAATAGAATGGCTACCCATGCTGAGATGGCTGCCCATGCCTGAGCCAAGACCTAGAACTGGCTTAAGGGCAGTGTCAAAGGTAAGAGTTCCAGGATACACAAACAACAAAAAGAAAAATAAACCAGACCCCAAAATGAAAACTTCTGTGTTTCAAAGGACACCTTCCAGAAAGTGAAGATACAACCACAGAGTGGTAGAAAATGTTTGGCAATCATGTACTTGATGAGGGACTTGCATCTAGAATGTATGAAGAACTCTCACAACTGGATAGTAAAAACAGTAACAACAAAAGAGAGATTTTTAAATGGGCAAAGGATCTGAAGTCAGTTCCCCTAAGAAGGTAAACAAATGGACAATAAGCACCTGAAAAGAGGCTCCATACCATGAGTCATTAGGGAAATCCAAGTCAAAACTACAATGAGATACGACCTCACATCTACTAGGATGCCCAAGTTAAAAGATGGACAGTAACAAGTGCTAGTAATCAAATCCCTTATGATTATACAGTGGAAGTGAGAAACAGATTTAAGGGCCTAGATCTGATAGATAGAGTGCCTGATGAACTATGGAATGAGGTTCGTGACATTGTACAGGAGACAGGGATCAAGACCATCCCCAAGGAAAAGAAATGCAAAAAAGCAAAATGGCTGTCTGGGGAGGCCTTACAAATAGCTGTGAAAAGAAGAGAGGCAAAAAACAAAGGAGAAAAGGAAAGATATAAGCATCTGAATGCAGAATTCCAAAGAATAGCAAGAAGAGATAAGAAAGCCTTCTTCAGTGATCAATGCAAAGAAATAGAGGAAAAGAATAGAATGGGAAAGACTAGAGATCTCTTCAAGAAAATTAGAGACACCAAGGGAACATTTCATGCAAAGGTGGGCTCGATAAAGGACAGAAATGGTATGGACCTAACAGAAGCAGAAGATATTAAGAAGAGGTGGCAAGAATACACAGAACTGTACAAAAAAGATCTTCACAGACCAGATAATCACAATGGTGTGATCGCTCATCTAGAGCCAGACATCCTAGAATGTGAAGTAAAGTGGACCTTAGGAAGAAGCATCACTACGAACAAAGCTAGTGGAGGTGATGGAATTCCAGTGGAGCTAACTCAAATCCTGAAAGATGACACTGTGAAAGTGCTGCACTCAATATGCCAGCAAATTTGGAAAACTCAGCAGTGGTCACAGGACTGGAAAAGGTCAGTTTTCATTCCAATCCCAAAGAAAGGCAATGCCAAAGAATGCTCAACTACTACTACTACTAAGTCGCTTCAGTCATGTCCGACTCTGCGACCCCATAGACGGCAGCCCACCAGGCTCCCCCGTCCCTGGGATTCTCCAGGCAAGAACACTGGAGTGGGCTGCCATTTCCTTCTCCAATGCATGCAAGTGAAAAGTGAAAGGGAAGTCGCTCAGTCGTATCCTCGTGACCCCATGGACTGCAGCCCACCAGGCTCCTCCGTCCATGGGATTCTCCAGGCAAGAGTACTGAAGTGGGGTGCAATTGCCTTCTCCTAAGAAAGCTCAAACTACCGCCCAATTGCACTCATCTCACATGCTAGTAAAGTAATGCTCAAAATTCTCCAAGCCAGGCTTCAACAATACATGAACTGTGAACTTCCTGACGTTCAAGCTGGTTTTAGAAAAGGCAGAGGAACCACAGATCAAATTGCCAACATCTGCTGGATCATCAAAAAAGCAAGAG
>SJYR01004925.1:48062-63613 GCA_006410655.1 Kobus ellipsiprymnus
GTATTCTTGCCTAGAGAATCCCAGGGATGGGGGAGCCTGGTGGGCTGCCGTCTATGGGATCGCAAAGAGTCGGACACGACTGAAGCGACTTAGCAGCAGCAGCAGCAGTCAAGGCTATGGATTTTCCTGTGGCCATGTATGGATGTGAGAGTTGGACTGTGAAGAATCCTGGAGCACCCAAGAACTGATGCTTTTGAACTGTGGTGTTGGAGAAGACTCTTGAGAGTCCCTTGGACTGCAAGGAGATCCAACCAGTCCATTCTGAAGGAGCTCAGCCCTGGGATTTCTTTGGAAGGAATGATGCTAAAGCTGAAACTCCAGTACTTTGGCCACCTCATGCGAAGAGTTGACTCACTGGAAAAGACTCTGATGCTGGGAGGGATTGGGGCCAGAAGGGGATGACAGAAGATGAGATGGCTGGATGGCATCACTGACTCGATGGACATGAGTCTGAGTAAACTCTGGGAGCTGGTGATGGACAGGGAGGCCTGGCGTGCTGCGATTCATGGGGTCGAAAATAGTCGGACGCGACTGAACTGAACTGAACTGAACAAGTGCTAACAAGGATATGGACCAACTGGAACCTCCCTACATTATAAGACTACACAAAGGTGCGGCCATACTGCAAAACAGCCTGGCAGTCCCTCAAAAGGTTAAATAACAGTCAGGACATGATCCGTCAAGTCTGTACCTAGTTACCTATCCAAGAAAACAAAAAACATATGTCCACACAAAATCTTGCACACAAATGTTTACAGCAGCATTATTCATAATGGCAAAAAGTGAAAACAATCAAAATGTTTTCACCAGCTGAAGAGTTGGTAAGTAAAATGCAGTATATATATATCCATATAATAGATTATCCATGATAAAAACAAAAACATTGAATACATGCTACAAGGTGAATGAAACTTTGCTTACGAGAACACTGAAAGGAAAATGTCAAAAAAAAAGTATACTTTGGCTCAAACACTTTATTTTGGTAAAAAGGGGCCTAGGCAATCCACAATATCCTGTAAAAACAAAACAAAGCCCTTCCAACACCTAAGGTGGAAAGGAAAAACATTTTTAAAAGTTTACAACTAACAAAATAGTTTCAGGTAAAGATTTATTAGGTAGCAATTTGCATTTAACGGGCTACATAAATACTTTATGGTAGAAAGTGCACACTGGACTCAGATGTGTTGGGTCCAAAGTGCCTTGAACTTTGCTGAATCTGAGCATCTTTAGAGGGGCCGCTCAGCTCACATCCACCCCTTTGCCAACATCCTCGCCCCTCTCCTGCACCTGGTCCCCTTGACTCAGTGGTATATCCTACCACCTCCCTCCCCTGGCCACCAATGATGGACACATCACACTTATAACCAATTTTTAGTTTTGAATCATCATTTCTGTTTAAAATGTCCATTTCGGTGAACCAGGAGACACAAGCAGGAGAAAGTGTGTGAGTCTTTGGTAAAAACACCTCCATTAGAACACTGCTCCTACAGGGAGACATTCCCTGTCCCAGGACACAAGTGAGGAGGTGACAGTTAAAAACTCTCCACAGGCATGTGAAGACGAAAAGGTGAGACAGGAGTCTGGAGGCACAGCAGAGGGAGAAGAAATCAGGATGAAGATGTAAAAGGCAGCAGAACAAGAATGAGCAGGCTGAGGTCAGCAAAGACCGGAGCCCTGGAGCCCCCTCCTCCTCATTCCTGACACCAACCCCCCTCCCCAGACAGAATCACCTCCCTTCCCTCCTAACACAAAGGGCCCCCTTCTCTTCTGTACCTCTGTGAAACGAACCACAGAAAGGTCCTCCACACAACTGCAGCCCATCCATCACCTTCCAGATCTACCATCTCATTTGCAGATGAGGAAAGTAAAAACCATGCTATTTAAATTATGTTTTTTAAAAGTGCTCTGGAAACTCTGTTCAGAGGAAATTGTGCAAGAAGTCTTAATCTATAAGTTAGAGCCAATTGGGTGGGCAGCCTTGTCCCCACCCTTGGCCTGAAGGGCTCCACCGAGGCCCACAGAGCAGCTTTAAATAACAGTATAAAGTGACAGACAAGCCAGTGCATGGGTCCTGCCCAAAGCCATGGCAATGGTGCTAGAATAACCATATTTTCTTCTTTTCTGAATTCCTGACACTCTGGCTCCTGGGGACACTCTGGCTCCTGGGGCCTCCCTGGCCAGCAAGTTCCTGCAGACAGCAAACAACTCCCCTGTGAGTGTGCCTTTTGAATGCAGTCAATCTTTCACATGCAAAACGGTACCCCAACCACCTCCTGTGCCAGGCTCTCACCGGAATCCACTCCAAGCCAATAATTCCCTGTGCTAATCAACCCATAGGCTTCCCAGGTGGCTCAGCGGTAAAGAAGCTGCCTGCCAATGCAGGAGATGCGGGTTCAGTCCCTGCATCAGGAAGATTTCATGGAATAGGAAACGGTAACCCACTCCAGGATTCTTGAATGAAAAACTGCACGGACAGAGTCTGGTGGGTACAGCCCATAGTCACAAACAGTAGGACATGACTGAGCACACACATGCACGGTCAACCCACAGCCAGGTGTCAGGACAACCAGCAGCAGCCACAAGCCCCAGAACCTGTGAAAAGTACTCAGACTTGCCGATCATAAACCCATTCGCCCAGTACCGCCTCCTCTGTTCCTTTCCATGAAAAGCACGCCCCTTGCTTCCCAAGGACTCTGGGGCTTCCCCTGGTGCCCCGCCCAACGCCACCCCCACCACAGCACCCCTTCTCCTAG
Organism: Kobus ellipsiprymnus; assembly: GCA_006410655.1. Lineage (NCBI taxonomy): Eukaryota > Metazoa > Chordata > Mammalia > Artiodactyla > Bovidae > Kobus > Kobus ellipsiprymnus. The sequence continues at coordinate 50,816 of SJYR01004925.1, forward strand.
GAACTGTAACAAACTCTTTTCAACAGCAGTCCCCTCCCATCTGCTGGCCTCACAACACTTGAAAAATGATTTTTTAAAAAACCTACAATTTTTAAACAGACCCACTCTAGAAACAAACATCATCCCCAGAAATCTTAGAATCTGGACCAGGAAATTCACATCCAGAGGATGCCACAACTTTGGAAAACGCCTGACCCAGGAGATGTCTCCTAGCTGACTTTCAAAGGAGGGGAGAGAAGGGACCAAAAAGAAAGGAGGGAGAGGCCCGTGGCCTGGAGCCACAGAAAATGACAGGGTAGGTCAGTGGGAAGATCCTGGTAAGAAGGCAGGCGGTAGAGAGGTACCAAGGCGAGCGTGGCTTTGGGAAGGGACAGGAAGGAAATGGGACCGATTGCTGGATGCAAGCGGAGTCCCGCGGGCCTGAGGGTCCTCAGCCGTCCAGCTCCTCCTTGATGGTGATGCGCAGCGGGCAAATGCGCAGTGGTTCTGGGGACCCGTCACCCCGCGAACCGCCCAGGTAGAAGTAAGGCCGCACCTCCCCGAAGCGGGCGTGGAAGGTGTACAGGTGGCAGTGGCGCTCAGCGTCATAGAAGGACAGCTCGCCCTCCTCGCACTCCAGCTCCACGCGCAGGCGGCGGGGGATGGCGGGGACCAGGGGCGACGTGGCGGGATCCGAGGTCACGCAGTGGTCACCGTCCACGCCCTGCGTGCGGCCCACGTACCAGAAGCCCGAGCGCGTGTCATGGTAGCAGCTGTGCGCGTGGCCCTCGGTGCCCGCATCCTGTCGCGTCCGCACCACCCCCACGCGCCAGCTGGCCAGTGCCCCCAGGTCCACTTCCCAGGCGTGTGAGCCCTGCGACAGGATGCAGGAGCCCAGCAGGCAGGGTGCCGAGGAGAAGCGCTCTGGGTTCTCCACCTGCACCCGGTAGCCGTGGTTGGTGACGCTGGTGAGGTCGTCGGACACGGAGAGCCAGCCAGCCGCGGTGTTGGGATCAAGGCTGAAAGGCACTGGGTGCAGAGGGAAGAGAGTGGGGAAATCAGACCCGACCAGCCTGTGGCCTCGGGTCCCCCTAAACTGACCCACTGTGTTCCACCTGGCCCAGTGAACAAAGGGGGCTGCCCTGGGCTAGGGGTTGCATTATGGGTTGAAATGTAACAGCCTGGATGGGAGGGGCGTTTGGGGGAGAATGGATACATGTATATGTATGGCTGAGTCCCTTCACTGTTCACCTGAAACTATCACAACATTGTTAATCAGCTACACCCCAATACAAAATAAAGTTCAAAAAAAAAAAATGTGCCCTACAATAAAGCTATGTTTTAGTCTTAACCCCAGCACCTCAGGAAGTAACCTTATGTGAGAATGAGGTTCTTGCAGATGTTAACAATTTAAGATGAGATCAGATGGGAAGAGAGGAGGCCCTTGATCCAATATAACTGTTGTCCTTATAGAAAAGGAGAAAACCAGTTACATGAGGGGAAAAGCCCTCTGATGATGGAGGCACAGGAGTCAATCTTTCACATGCAAAACGGTACCCCAACCACCTCCTGTGCCAGGCTCTCACCGGAATCCACTCCAAGCCAATAATTCCCTGTGCTAATCAACCCATAGGCTTCCCAGGTGGCTCAGCGGTAAAGAAGCTGCCTGCCAATGCAGGAGATGCGGGTTCAGTCCCTGCATCAGGAAGATTTCATGGAATAGGAAACGGTAACCCACTCCAGGATTCTTGAATGAAAAACTGCACGGACAGAGTCTGGTGGGTACAGCCCATAGTCACAAACAGTAGGACATGACTGAGCACACACATGCACGGTCAACCCACAGCCAGGTGTCAGGACAACCAGCAGCAGCCACAAGCCCCAGAACCTGTGAAAAGTACTCAGACTTGCCGATCATAAACCCATTCGCCCAGTACCGCCTCCTCTGTTCCTTTCCATGAAAAGCACGCCCCTTGCTTCCCAAGGACTCTGGGGCTTCCCCTGGTGCCCCGCCCAACGCCACCCCCACCACAGCACCCCTTCTCCTAGGAACTGTAACAAACTCTTTTCAACAGCAGTCCCCTCCCATCTGCTGGCCTCACAACACTTGAAAAATGATTTTTTAAAAAACCTACAATTTTTAAACAGACCCACTCTAGAAACAAACATCATCCCCAGAAATCTTAGAATCTGGACCAGGAAATTCACATCCAGAGGATGCCACAACTTTGGAAAACGCCTGACCCAGGAGATGTCTCCTAGCTGACTTTCAAAGGAGGGGAGAGAAGGGACCAAAAAGAAAGGAGGGAGAGGCCCGTGGCCTGGAGCCACAGAAAATGACAGGGTAGGTCAGTGGGAAGATCCTGGTAAGAAGGCAGGCGGTAGAGAGGTACCAAGGCGAGCGTGGCTTTGGGAAGGGACAGGAAGGAAATGGGACCGATTGCTGGATGCAAGCGGAGTCCCGCGGGCCTGAGGGTCCTCAGCCGTCCAGCTCCTCCTTGATGGTGATGCGCAGCGGGCAAATGCGCAGTGGTTCTGGGGACCCGTCACCCCGCGAACCGCCCAGGTAGAAGTAAGGCCGCACCTCCCCGAAGCGGGCGTGGAAGGTGTACAGGTGGCAGTGGCGCTCAGCGTCATAGAAGGACAGCTCGCCCTCCTCGCACTCCAGCTCCACGCGCAGGCGGCGGGGGATGGCGGGGACCAGGGGCGACGTGGCGGGATCCGAGGTCACGCAGTGGTCACCGTCCACGCCCTGCGTGCGGCCCACGTACCAGAAGCCCGAGCGCGTGTCATGGTAGCAGCTGTGCGCGTGGCCCTCGGTGCCCGCATCCTGTCGCGTCCGCACCACCCCCACGCGCCAGCTGGCCAGTGCCCCCAGGTCCACTTCCCAGGCGTGTGAGCCCTGCGACAGGATGCAGGAGCCCAGCAGGCAGGGTGCCGAGGAGAAGCGCTCTGGGTTCTCCACCTGCACCCGGTAGCCGTGGTTGGTGACGCTGGTGAGGTCGTCGGACACGGAGAGCCAGCCAGCCGCGGTGTTGGGATCAAGGCTGAAAGGCACTGGGTGCAGAGGGAAGAGAGTGGGGAAATCAGACCCGACCAGCCTGTGGCCTCGGGTCCCCCTAAACTGACCCACTGTGTTCCACCTGGCCCAGTGAACAAAGGGGGCTGCCCTGGGCTAGGGGTTGCATTATGGGTTGAAATGTAACAGCCTGGATGGGAGGGGCGTTTGGGGGAGAATGGATACATGTATATGTATGGCTGAGTCCCTTCACTGTTCACCTGAAACTATCACAACATTGTTAATCAGCTACACCCCAATACAAAATAAAGTTCAAAAAAAAAAAATGTGCCCTACAATAAAGCTATGTTTTAGTCTTAACCCCAGCACCTCAGGAAGTAACCTTATGTGAGAATGAGGTTCTTGCAGATGTTAACAATTTAAGATGAGATCAGATGGGAAGAGAGGAGGCCCTTGATCCAATATAACTGTTGTCCTTATAGAAAAGGAGAAAACCAGTTACATGAGGGGAAAAGCCCTCTGATGATGGAGGCACAGGTCACAGTGCTGCAGCGGCCCGCACCGGGCTCACCAGAAAACCCCAAGATTCAGGAAGACGCGAAGGATCCTCCCCTACAGGTTTCAGAGGCGGTGTGGCCCTGCGGACACCTTGGCTTTAGACTTCTAGCCTCTGGAACCACGAGAATAAACTTCTGTCATTTTAAAGCATCCAGACTTCAGTCTTTTGTGAGGATAGGCACAGGAAGCCAGTGAACCTCACAAGATGTCTGTACCACCTTAGAAAAGCATGTGACATGCCCCTGGTCACTTATATTTCTCCCCATAAAATCACGTCTCAGTTTAGGATGCTACTGCAAAAGTATCAGAGATGGAGTGGCTTAAACAAGAGGACAATATTTCCCATGGTTCTGCTTCTGGAATTCTGAGACCAGGGATCCAGCATGCTTACATTCTGGTGAGGGCCCTCTTTTTGGTTTACAGATGGCTGCCTTCTTACTGTGTCCTCATAAGGCAGAGGGTGAGAGAGAAAAGGCAGCTCTCTGGTGTCTCTTCTTAAAAGGGCACTAATCTGATCATCAGAGGGCCCCATCCACATGACCTCTTCTAACTATGATCACCTCTCAAAGGCCCTGCTTTCAAATTCCATCACATAGAGGTTAGGCCTTCAACATAGGAATTTGGTTGGGGACACATTCAGTCCACAGCGACTTGCATGGGCTAGCATCATCTTGGGAGAGGTAGCCCTAAACTGAGGAGCTCTTCTTTTTCATTATATATACAGTATGGTTCTGAATAGAAAGGGAAGTCAGCTGCTCTTTCTAGAGAGGTGGCCGAGTGTCAGGACCCAAAAAAGGAAGGCGTTCTGTCAGGAATGGTCTGAGCAGCAGGACATGGAGTGGAGCAGGGCACAGGGACCTGCGTGAAAGAGGCTGGAAAGGTGACCAGTGCAGGGAGGAGGAGATCTTATGGGGCGGGAAGCAGGAAGGAGTTCATTCAGCTGGCCCTCTGCCCAACATGACCTCCCCCAGCCTCTTACACCTGCCTGGGGCCCCCACTCACCAGATTCAACACACATAACCATCTTCCTCCAGACACGGTACTTCAGGGAGTCCAGGTACTTGCAGACGTCAATGAGCATGCCGGGCTGGATGGGCTCCGGCTCCATCGTGCAGAAGAGGCTGGGAAAGGAGAAGTGGGCTTTGGGGGGCAGGGGCAGGGCCAGGGCCAGGCGTTCTGGGCCTTGCTCAGTCAGTTGGAAACAGGATCCCTTGCCTCAGGCCTGCATTTCCTGGCTGCCTTATTCAAGGCAAACCTACACCAGGCTCTGTTGGGAGATGAACCAGGAACCAACTGGGTGGCTCATACCCTTCAGGACTCAGTACTAGAGCCCTTCCTGCCCTCGCTGGGATAAATATAAACAGGAGGTTCTGAGACATGGTTTAATTTCATGTGAGCAGAAATGATACATACACATCAGCTCACAGGATATCTGAGTCGGAAGGCACCTTAGGGTGGTGCCTAGTCCCACATGTTGAAAGTGTCACTGGCCTTTGCTTAAACACCTCCAGTGACAGGGAACTCACTACCACCCAAAGCATTCTCTCCATCTTTGTACAGCTCTGACTGGGACACAATTATTCCATATTCATCTCTGTGACCCCAACAACCATCAACACAAACTAGTATGTCCTGAGACTCTCGGTGGGGGGGGCTGACCAAGAAACAAGGTTAAATGTTGGGCTGACCATCAGAGAACCACGAGCACCATGCAGCATGACGGTCTCTCCCCACACAGTAGATGGTCACACTCCACCCTCAGGAAGACTACACTGCACCACTGCAAACTGGAGGTCGGTGTCTTGAAAGAGGGCTCTCCACTTGGCCGGTCCCACTGCTGCCTCTGTACTGCACCAGCTGGCCTCACCACCTGCCTGGCCCAGGAGCCACCTGAGCTTGCACCCCTGGTATTTCTGCCTACGCTTCCCCTCCCCCTACCAGACTTGGCAACTTACCGGCGTTTTCGGCTCTTGTGTTTCTGGGGAAAAAAAAAAAAACAGATACACAAATGTAGACACAGAGAAAACATATAAACCTCTGACCTCAAAAGGAGGCATACATCCCATGTTGATGGATTAGAAGTTTCATATTATTGAATTAATAATATTAAGGTTAATATTGCTATAATTAAATTATTAATAATATTGTTAAGATGGCAATACAACCCCAAAAATAAATACTTTAACAAATAAATAGATATTTTTAAAACAATATAGCCAGGGCTGCTGATCTCAGGGTCCCCACTGGCCTCTGACATCTGGCACCTGGCACTGGAGCTGGACGCTGCACTCCTCACCATGAGAAAGGAAACGTCATCCTCCTTCATCTCCATCTGCAGCCGCTCAATCTCGTGGGCCAAGGCCTCCGTGTCCTCCGTCAGCCGCTTCATCTTCTCCTCCGCCAGGTGCTGCTTCTGCCTTGCCTCGTTGGCCATGGCATCCAGGATGGCCTGCTCCTCCACGCGCAGGAACTCACGGAGCTTGTCAAACTCCTGGCGGATCCGTGCTTCCAGCCAGGCGGCCTCCACCTGCAGCATAGGGTGGGGCCGGGTGGGGCAGAGGAGGGGCGGAGCCTCAGCCATCACCCAGCGGGTGGCCCCCAGATGTTTAGCAAAGGAACTCCATTTTTTAAGAAAAGAAATCATGTGCAGAACCTCTGAAGATAAAATAGAGATGCAGCTTTCTTAGCACATATTTGTAAGTTTAAAGTACGTCAAACAGCATAGGGACTTCCCTGGTGGTCCAGTGGTTGAAAATCCCCCTTTAGCGTAGATCCCATATGGCTCGGGGCAACTAAGCTGGTCCTCCAAAAGGAAGACCCCGGAATGCGGCCAGAAGTTTTTTTAAAAAAAGAAATGTTTTAAATAAAAAAGTCAAACAGCATAATGAGATTGTTTAGATAAATGAATAAAACAAAATCAGTGCTTACAGAGGACAACTGTAATTCTATAAATTCCTCAATAGTATTTTGTACTTGCATAGGTTGTACCATAGTGAGGGAAACTCTGAATTACAGAAGAGAACTGATGCAAACAGAAACGATTTTTAAAAATCACTCACCTTCCAATATTAGGCCTTCAAATTTGATAGATCTGATAGATGCTTACCCAAAAAAATAGTAGAAAGTATTTATTTTAAAACTGAATCACTAACATGCTAATATGACAAAATGATTCACTGAAAGGGAGGGAAATGATTTATTGAAAGGGCTTCCCAGATGACACAGTGGTAAAGAATCTGCCTGCCAATGCAGAAGACAAGGGTTTAATCCCTAGGTCAGGAATATCCCCTGGAGGAGGAAATGGAACCCTACGCCAGTATTCTTGCCTGGAAAATCCCATTGACAGGGGAGCCTGGAGAGCCACAGTCCATGGGGTCACGAAGAGTTGGACATGACTGAGCATGCATGCACAAGTTATTGAAAAAGGGCAAACTAGGAAAAATATTTCCAACATATATGAGATTGCTGTTCTTCATATACAAAGTGCTCTTAAGTCGCTACAAGAAGACAAACATCCCAAGAAAAAGAATGTGAACATTCACAGAAAAAATATTATGAAAGGAAGCAAACATTTTGTTTGACTTACTTTAATAACCAAAGAACAGCATAGGAGGAGAGACGGCATAGTTGAAATATCAGGTAAAAAGACTGACAATGTACAGTGGAAGACAGTGAAATTTGGGAGGATTCTTATCACACAGGGGGATAAAAAATAGAGTGGACAGGAAAAGCCAGCCAGTGCAAAGTCAGCTCCAGCCAGCCTCACACTGGCCATGGAGCCTCTCAATAAAGGGGAAGACACAAACTTTCACCTCTCTTCCACCAGGATGGATGAATTGAGAGGAAAAGCGTCAGTCAAGCCAGAATCCTGGGCTCTCCACAGATGACTACATGAGGATTCTACAGCAGCTGGGATGGACAGACAGGGGCTGTCACTTGGACATATGGACACAACCCAGGTATCCCCAATGCATCCCACATCAGGCCAGCCAGGCAGACGGCACTGGCCAAGCTTGGGGGGAGAAGAAGCTGGGGGGCATAGGGGTTGGATGAGGGCCCTTAAGGCCAGGGTGAGGAGCTTGAACTAGACAGTTTTAAGCAGAGGAGTGACACAACCGATCTATTTTATTTAAAAGATCAGTCCACTGCAAGGAGTGTGGACTGCATACAAGAGCGAAAACATGGGGCCCAGGTAGGAGGGCAGGCAGAGGCGATGGGGACCTGGAACAGATGCTGGGAGTGGAGAGGGCGATCAATGGACAGGTGCATTCTGGAGACAGTGGATGTGAGGTGTGAGAATGGGGGTGTCGCTGGTTTGAGAACCCCAGCAGGTGGTGCAGCATGGCACCTGTCATCAGTCTGAGTTCACAGGCACAGGAGGCTGCGGAAGCCGCTTGGTGGTTGCTGACGTGGCCATGCTCAGGTGTTTAAAGATGCCACGACGTCACAATCAGCACCCAAGGTAACGGCTGTGCTCGCCAGCAGGGCTGGTGAAGGCTGACCCTGTAGCAGCAGCCATGGCCAGGGCCAGACCACCCGCACCTCTACCCCACGGAAGTCCAGGGGTGCCCATCTGCACCCTCAGCCCCAGTGCTCACTCACCTGATTGTGCTTGGCGATGGCCTCGTAGGAGCGCTGCATTGCCCAGAAGGCCTTGGCTTTCTCCCGCAGCGCATGCTCCATGTTCCTGCATTTGGCCTGCCAAGAGGGACCAGAAGGAGGTGGGTTAGGGGCAGAGGCCGGGCAGGGATGCAGCACGCCACATCACAGCTGGAGGTGCACTTCACTGTGGGTACCTCTCGACCATTATTTACTGAACCCAGTCCAGCCACATGCTGGGGGACACAGTGGGGAAAGCGCAGCTCTGACCCTGCACCTGATGGTGTACAGCACAAAGGGCCTCCGATACCCTCTATCCCAGCACCTTTGTTTACACCCGATACAGACAGGGAAACAGCTGAGGAGGTAAAGGGACTAGTTTCCATGCTGGTCACAGGACAGAACAGAAGGACATCCTGCTAAGCCTAAAGCTGGTGCAGGCGAAGGAGTGAGCCCGAGCTGGGGGCCAACAATGTGCTCACAGGGCCCCTTCACGACTTCGTGAACTGGACTGGTTTACAGTCATGAAAGAACAGGTCTGATCAGAGGTTAACCCAGTTCTTCCCACAGGACCTTGTCTAAACCACAGTCATCCTGGGTTGGTTCTAGGATCCCCACAGATACTGAAATCCCAGGATGCTTAAGTCCTTTATGTAAAAATGCTTCAGTGCTAGTATAAAAGTCTGTGTAAGAAGTTGTAAGTACAATGTAAATGCTATGTAGATAGTTAACAGAGTAGTAAATTTAAGCTGTGTTTTTAGTCCCTAAAGCCTCATCCCCACCTAGGCCTGGTTTAGATGACAAGATTCTGGACTTTGAGCTAATGCTATAATGGGATCCTGGGAGGGGATGGGTGTGCTCTGCAGGTGGGAGGGACATCAATCACTGGGGCCAGGCTGCAGGAAGCAGCCTTGGAAATGGCCCTAAGGATCCCCACTTCCCAGTACTGCACTGCTGAAAGCCCCTCTCTGAGGGGTGGATCTACAGAAGACATGCTTCTAATCAGGAGAATATGGCAAAAGTGACAGGAGACGAGTTGAGGTGACAAAAAGCCTGCACTGACCCTTTCTCACCCTCTTTTGCTCCCTATCAGATGGAAGTGATCCAACAAACAGAGCAGCCCGTGGGGCTAGGAAGTAAGGGCCATGAAGACCTGAATCCTGCTGCCGACCACACAGGTGAGCCTGAGTGGGGATCCTGGCCTCCTCGGGCTTTCAGATGAGACTGCAGCCCTGGTCCACACTGCCGCACCATTGAGAACCTGAGGCAGAAACACCCAACCAGTCATGCCAGATTCCTGACCCACAGACACCATGAGGCAGTAGACACTTTTGTTTGAGGCCACTATGCTTGGGTAATTTGTCCCACAGCAGTAGATAACTAGCCCATGTGTCCTACTCCACAGTCCATTCTTTTAACCACACTTCTGCAGAAAATAAACAGTGATTTCCTTTACTGCAGGTTTAGTTTTCTTTTCAGTTCATTCTGATCATCCTTATGTTCTTCTTGACAATATTTAACAGGTTTTTAAAACATATTATTTTCTGTAATATCTCTAAGGTGTGTCACTTCAATAGCAAAATAACATTAGCATTAAGTGTCCCACAAAACCACTGAAATGTCATCCCAATGTGTTATTTGATGGGATGAGATGTTTTGTAGCAATTATGTAATACTATCCCAAAGAAAAATTCCACGATTTGTGAAATAACTGTGAATGTCAGGGGTAAAGCAACTGCCCACACACGTTACCCAGGGCTATGCTGGCCCCAAAGAACACACTCCTGACTCTCTGCCCTTCAACCTCAAGTTAGGGAATTATGGGGCAATGAAGAGGGAAGCGGGTAACAGTCCCTTGTCTTTCTCAAACTTTTTAATCACTTGGAGAGTTCTGCTTCAATTCAGCAAGTCCCAGCCCTAATATGTGCCCATCTCTGAGTTGCTCGCTGGTGAGACTTATCAATGATTGTATTATCGCTGTGCTGTTATGCTAAGTCGCTTCAGTCATGTCTGACTCTTTGTAACCCCATGGACCACAGCCTGCCAGGTTCCTTTGTTCATGGGATTCTACAGGTAGGAAAACTGGAGTGGGTTGCTGTGCCCTCTTCCAGGGGATCTTCTTGACCTAGGAATCAAACCCACATGTCTTATGTCTCATGCACTGGCAGGCAAGTTGTTTACCACCAGCGCCACCTGGAAAGTCTGTATTATCACTAATGAACAGTGATTACTGAGCATGCACTTTGCACAAGGCACTAAATCAGGTCCTTTACAGATATCATTCTATTGAATTCTTATATTTCTGCGAGGCAGGCACTACATTCCTAACACATAAAAGAGAAAAGAAGCCTAGAAGAATTAAGTAACATGCCAAAATTATAGTTAGCAGCAGAACCAGGCTCTGTCTGCAGAACTGCCCAAAAATAAAGGCCACAGTGTTAACCCCAACATTACCCAACCTGCTTCATTAAGGGAGCTACTACTATGTTGTCCAGTTGTCTTCTGTGTTTCCAAATGTGCCATCTTATTTCCAAATTTGTTGACGTCAAACATACTGTCAATGTCTTTATTTCTGGAGAATAAAAGCTTATAATTCTGGCCATACTTTGCCCAACTCCTTAAATAACCTAGCATGTTAATGAAAATTTCCTCCCATAAATGTCTAACTGAACGACACATCTTAAAAACTTAAGGATAATCAAAAATTGGAAATGACCCAAATGTCGATCAACAAGAGATGGGTGAATAAATGATGGTATTATTAAATGGAAAGCTGGGCTTCCCTGGTGGTTCAGATGGTAAAGAAACTGCCTACAATGCAGGTGACCCGGGTTCAATCCCCGGGTCGGGAAGATCCCCTGGAGAAGGCAATGGCAATCCACTCAATATTCTTTCCTGGAAAATTCTATGGACAGAGGAGCCTGGTGGGCTACAGTCCATGGAGTCACAAAGAGTTGGACAACACAGAGCAACTAACAACTTTAACTTTTACATATGGAAAGCTACTTAGCAATAAATAAGGAAAAAATACTGATACATATACAGATGCATTTTCTGTGATTATGGTTTCAGTGTGTGTCTAGACACACTGAAACCATAATCACAGAAAACTAGCCAATCTGATTACATGGACCACAGCCTTGTCTAACTCAGTGAAACTAAGCCGTGCCATGTGGGGCCACCCAAGACGGACGGGTCATGGTGGAGAGGTCTGACAGAATATGGTCCACTGGAGAAGGGAATGGCAAACCACTTCAGTATTCTTGCCTTGAGAACCCCATGAACAGTACGAAAAGGCAAAATGATAGGATACTGAAAGAGGAACTCCCTAAGTTGGTAGATGCCCAACATGCTACTGGAGATCAGTGGAGAAATAACTCCAGAAAGAATGAAGGGATGAAGCCAAAGCAAAAACAATACCCAGTTGTGGATGTGACTGGTGATAGAAGCAAGGTCTGATGTTGTAAAGAGCAATATGCACAGGAACCTGGAATGTTAGGTCCATGAATCAAGGCAAATTGGAAGTGGTCAAACAGGAGATGGCAAGAGTGAACGTCAACATTCTAGGAATCAGCAAACTAAAATGGACTGGAATGGGTGAATTTAACTCAAATAACCATTATATCTACTACTGTGGGCAGGAATCCCTTAGAAGAAATGGAGTAGCCAACATGGTCAACAAAGGAGTCCGAAATGCAGTACTCGGATGCAATCTAAAAAACAACAGAATGATCTCTGTTCGTTTCCAAGGCAAACCATTCAATATCACAGTAATCCAAGCTTATGCCCCAACCAGTAATGTTGACGAAACTGAAGTTGAACAGTTCTATGAAGACCTACAAAACCTTTTAGAACTAACACCCGAAAAAGATGTCCTTTTCATTATAGGGGACTGGAATGCAAAAGATGGAAGTCAAGAAACACCTGGAGTAAAAGGCAAATTTGGCCTTGGAGTACAGAATGAAGCAGGGCAAAGGCTAACAGTTTTGCCAAGAAAATGCACTGGTCATAGCAAACACCCTCTTCCAACAACACAAGGGAAGACTACACATGGACATCCCCAGATGGTCAACACTGAAATCAGATTGATTATATTCTCTGCAGCCAAAGATGGAGAAGCTCTATACAGTCAGCAAAAACAAGACTGAGAGCTGACTGTGGCTCAGATCATGAACTCCTTATTGCCAAATTCAGACTTAAATTGAAGAAAGTAGGGAAAACCATTAGACCATTCAGTTATGACCTAAATCAAATCCCTTATGATTATACAGTGGAAGTGAGAAATAGATTTAAGGGACTAGATCTGATAGATAGAGTGCCTGATGAACTATGGACAGAGGTTCATGACATTGTACAGGAGACAGGGATCAAGATCATCCCCATGGAAAAGAAATGCAAAAAAGGAAAATGGCTGTCTGAGGAGGCCTTACAAATAGCTGTGAAAAGAAGGAAAACAAAAAGCAAAGGAGAAAAGGAAAGGTATTCCCATTTGAATGCAGAGTTCCAAAGAATAGCAAGGAGAAATAAGAAAGCCTCAGCGATCAATGCAAAAAAATAGAGGAAAAGAACAGAACGGGAAAGACTAGAGATCTCTTCAAGATAATTAGAAATACCAAGGGAACATTTCATGCAAAGATTGGCTC
>SJYR01004926.1:23915-34047 GCA_006410655.1 Kobus ellipsiprymnus
CAACGTTCACTCTTGCCATCTCATGTTTGACCACTTCCAGTTTACCTTGATTCATGGACTTAACATTCCAGCTTCCTAGACAATATTGCTCTTTACAGCATGAGTCCTTGCTTCTATCACCAGTCACATCCACATCTGGGTATTGTTTTTGCTTTGACCCCATCCCTTCTTTCTTTTTGGAGTTATTTCTCCACTGATCTCCAGTAGCATATTGGGCACCTACTGACCCAGGGATTTCACCTTTCAGTATCTTATCATTTTGCTTTTTTATACTATTCATGGAGTTCTCAAGGCTAGAATACTGAAGTGGCTTGCCATTCCCTTTTCCAGTGGACCACATTCTCTCTGACCTGTCCACCATGACCTGCCCATCTTCAGTGGCCCCACAGGGCATGGCTTAATTTCACTGAGTTAGACAAGGCTGTGGTTCGTATGATTAGATTGACTAGTTTTCTGTGATTATGATTTGAGTGTCTTCCCTCTGATACCCTCTTGCAACACCTACTGTCTTACTTGGGTTTCTATTACCTTGGATGTGGGGTATCTCTTCACAGCTGCTCCAGCAAAGCACATTTGCTGCTCCTTACCTTGGACGAGGGGTATCTCCTCACGGCTGCCCCTCCTGACCTTGAATGTGGAGTAGCTCTTCTTGGCCTTCCTGCACCCATGCAGCCACGTCGCCGACAGGAGCTACCCCATGCCTGATGCCAGGGGCGGCAGCCCAGAGGTGCTACCCCCCGCCTGAAGAAAGGGGCAGTGGCCGGGAGAAGCAACCCTACATCCAAGGAGCAGTGGCTGTGGGGGCGCAGGAGGGCCGAGAGGAGCTACTCCATGTTCAAGGTCAGGAGGGGCAGCCGTGAGGAGATACCCCTCATCCAAGGTAAGGAACAGTGGCTGTGCTTATGATTGCTAGATGTCATCAAATTAGAGAGACATCACACGTGATTATTGTTGGTGAAGATATTGACAAAGTTGAAGAAAGTCTTTTCCTTGAAATGGAGAAACCACCATGGAAGCCTTCAACTGATGAAGAGGGGAGTGTTCTGCAGACCCAGCAATTAGACCGATTATGAAGGCTGGGTCAGGGGTCGCCTCCTGGAGTTCTCCTAATGTTTGTTGAAAAGCTGATAGTTGAGTCACATAGTTAATTCTAAGTCTTCAGGATCTATTACAATGTCTGTGCACAAAACTGGTCTGCCATAGAGACAGTCCCTTTTTTTAGGGGTGGTTCAAGCCTTCATTAAAGCTATGGGTAAAATTTTAAACCAACTGTCTTATGTTTCCTGAGATAGCTTATGCAGATGCCTCTTATTAATGTCATTAGCCTTTTAAACTTTCCTGAGGATTTGGGTCTCCAGGAACAGTGTAAGTGATATTCTATTCCTCGAGATTTTGATACCCTTTGAGTTAGAGTAGCTTTAAAGACAGAACCACTGTCATTCTGAACTTTAGTGTTTAAGATCCCGCTTATATCAGTCAGTACAGTAAGATTTTGCCCATTAGTAAACATGATATTTAAGCATGAGCAAAACAATAATAGCAATTACACTTAACCTATATGCACATAGCCTGTTTTTTTGTTTTTTGTTTTTTGTTTTTTTTCAGTAACAAACAAACTAAACTCTGATCCTGTGGGCAAACTCAAAGGAGGAGCCTGCAAGAGAGCAGTTTGAAGAGTCTTAAAAGCCTTTTAAGTCTCTGGGGACCAAACTAGCTTGTCAGTTTGGGCCTCCTGTGTCTCAGTTATAAGTTTATATAAAGACTGGGCAAGTTCCCCATAACCCAGAATTCAAATGTAGCAGTAGCCTGTAATGCCCAACAATCCTCTCAATTGTCTTAAAGTCATGTTTGGCTCATTTAGAAATTTCAGACAATAAAATATAAGGATTAGGAACTTATTATTTGTATGTTTTGAACAAGTTTCCATTTATCATTTGACTTTTTTAACACCCAAACTAGCAGTGTTGCATGGGCTATTACAGGGAATTAATAGCCCCTGTTCCTTTAAATTTTCAATAATGGGTTTTAACCATTCCTTAAACTAGGGTTTTAGTGGGTACTGCTTTTGATGTGGAAATAGATGAGGGTCTTTGAGCTTGATAATGACAGGAACAGCATTTTGTGCTTGAACCACAGATTTTCCATTGGCCCACACTTTAGGATTTACATTTTGTTCAATTAATGTGAGAGAAAAAACAGGCTCCATATTCATGAAAACAGAGGCATGGACCTTGTTCAGTATATCCCTCTCCAGAAGAGGTAAGGGAGACTCTGGAATGATCAGAAACTCATGCAAAATAGCACAGAGTCCCAGTTGCACCTTAAAGAATGACTGAAATAATAGCGTTTGGCTCGTCCTGACAGTCCCATTATGATAGTGGATAAGGAGAAAGCAGGCCAGGGGCTTTAGTGAGCACAGAGAAAGTTGCCCCAGGGTCCAAAAGAAAACTGACTGATTCGCTCCCCCATAGTTATTAACATCCGAGGTTCCTCAGGTGTTATTAGGACGGGAGATTGTGTGGGGACCCCTGGGCACCTTCAGTCCCAATTGTCTAGAGTCTGATCCCTGGATCCTACACCTTGGAGGGCAGTCTCTTCTCCAGTATAGTCTTTGTAGACCAGACATGAAGCCAGGAGCAGCTTAGATGCCTGAGGGCAATTCTGCTTGAGATGCCTCTCCTTTTCACACTAATAACATGTCCATTCATTTTCATCTGGGTCCCTCTGGACATTAGGAATAGAATATCACTTACACTGTTCCTGGAGACCCAAATCCTCAGGAAAGTTTAAAAGGCTAATGACATTAATAAGAGGCATCTGCATAAGCTATCTCAGGAAACATAAGACAGTTGGTTTAAAATTTTACCCATAGCTTTAATGAAGGCTTGAACCACCCCTAAAAAAAGGGACTGTCTCTATGGCAGACCAGTTTTGTGCACAGACATTGTAATAGATCCTGAAGACTTAGAATTAACTATGTGACTCAACTATCAGCTTTTCAACAAACATTAGGAGAACTCCAGGAGGCGACCCCTGACCCAGCCTTCATAATCGGTCTAATTGCTGGGTCTGCAGAACACTCCCCTCTTCATCAGTTGAAGGCTTCCATGGTGGTTTCTCCATTTCAAGGAAAAGACTTTCTTCAACTTTGTCAATATCTTCACCAACAATAATCACGTGTGATGTCTCTCTAATTTGATGACATCTAGCAATCATAAGCACAGCCACTGTTCCTTACCTTGGATGAGGGGTATCTCCTCACGGCTGCCCCTCCTGACCTTGAATGTGGAGTAGCTCTTCTTGGCCTTCCTGCACCCATGCAGCCACGTCGCCGACAGGAGCTACCCCATGCCTGATGCCAGGGGCGGCAGCCCAGAGGTGCTACCCCCCGCCTGAAGAAAGGGGCAGTGGCCGGGAGAAGCAACCCTACATCCAAGGAGCAGTGGCTGTGGGGGCGCAGGAGGGCCGAGAGGAGCTACTCCATGTTCAAGGTCAGGAGGGGCAGCCGTGAGGAGATACCCCTCATCCAAGGTAAGGAACAGTGGCTGTGCTTATGATTGCTAGATGTCATCAAATTAGAGAGACATCACACGTGATTATTGTTGGTGAAGATATTGACAAAGTTGAAGAAAGTCTTTTCCTTGAAATGGAGAAACCACCATGGAAGCCTTCAACTGATGAAGAGGGGAGTGTTCTGCAGACCCAGCAATTAGACCGATTATGAAGGCTGGGTCAGGGGTCGCCTCCTGGAGTTCTCCTAATGTTTGTTGAAAAGCTGATAGTTGAGTCACATAGTTAATTCTAAGTCTTCAGGATCTATTACAATGTCTGTGCACAAAACTGGTCTGCCATAGAGACAGTCCCTTTTTTTAGGGGTGGTTCAAGCCTTCATTAAAGCTATGGGTAAAATTTTAAACCAACTGTCTTATGTTTCCTGAGATAGCTTATGCAGATGCCTCTTATTAATGTCATTAGCCTTTTAAACTTTCCTGAGGATTTGGGTCTCCAGGAACAGTGTAAGTGATATTCTATTCCTCGAGATTTTGATACCCTTTGAGTTAGAGTAGCTTTAAAGACAGAACCACTGTCATTCTGAACTTTAGTGTTTAAGATCCCGCTTATATCAGTCAGTACAGTAAGATTTTGCCCATTAGTAAACATGATATTTAAGCATGAGCAAAACAATAATAGCAATTACACTTAACCTATATGCACATAGCCTGTTTTTTTGTTTTTTGTTTTTTGTTTTTTTTCAGTAACAAACAAACTAAACTCTGATCCTGTGGGCAAACTCAAAGGAGGAGCCTGCAAGAGAGCAGTTTGAAGAGTCTTAAAAGCCTTTTAAGTCTCTGGGGACCAAACTAGCTTGTCAGTTTGGGCCTCCTGTGTCTCAGTTATAAGTTTATATAAAGACTGGGCAAGTTCCCCATAACCCAGAATTCAAATGTAGCAGTAGCCTGTAATGCCCAACAATCCTCTCAATTGTCTTAAAGTCATGTTTGGCTCATTTAGAAATTTCAGACAATAAAATATAAGGATTAGGAACTTATTATTTGTATGTTTTGAACAAGTTTCCATTTATCATTTGACTTTTTTAACACCCAAACTAGCAGTGTTGCATGGGCTATTACAGGGAATTAATAGCCCCTGTTCCTTTAAATTTTCAATAATGGGTTTTAACCATTCCTTAAACTAGGGTTTTAGTGGGTACTGCTTTTGATGTGGAAATAGATGAGGGTCTTTGAGCTTGATAATGACAGGAACAGCATTTTGTGCTTGAACCACAGATTTTCCATTGGCCCACACTTTAGGATTTACATTTTGTTCAATTAATGTGAGAGAAAAAACAGGCTCCATATTCATGAAAACAGAGGCATGGACCTTGTTCAGTATATCCCTCTCCAGAAGAGGTAAGGGAGACTCTGGAATGATCAGAAACTCATGCAAAATAGCACAGAGTCCCAGTTGCACCTTAAAGAATGACTGAAATAATAGCGTTTGGCTCGTCCTGACAGTCCCATTATGATAGTGGATAAGGAGAAAGCAGGCCAGGGGCTTTAGTGAGCACAGAGAAAGTTGCCCCAGGGTCCAAAAGAAAACTGACTGATTCGCTCCCCCATAGTTATTAACATCCGAGGTTCCTCAGGTGTTATTAGGACGGGAGATTGTGTGGGGACCCCTGGGCACCTTCAGTCCCAATTGTCTAGAGTCTGATCCCTGGATCCTACACCTTGGAGGGCAGTCTCTTCTCCAGTATAGTCTTTGTAGACCAGACATGAAGCCAGGAGCAGCTTAGATGCCTGAGGGCAATTCTGCTTGAGATGCCTCTCCTTTTCACACTAATAACATGTCCATTCATTTTCATCTGGGTCCCTCTGGACATTTTTCTCAGGCTGTTTCAGAGTAGATCTAACAGCCTTTGTTGGGGCTTCAGTCTTTTTCCTAGTTCTTTTTCTCCTCCTATTTTCCTACTCATATTCTCTACCATAATATACCATCTGAGCCAGCTGCAACAGTTTTTCTAAAGACTTATTTGGTCCAAATTCCTATTTTTGTAACTTATGGTGGATATCTGGAGCTGAGTGAGTGAGAAATCTATCTTATAAGGTCATTTCTCCCTTTGTAATTTTGAGATCAATGTCAGTAAACTTGCGGAGAGCCTCCTGTAGTCTATCTAAGAATTTACCAGGAGTTTCCTTCTCTCCCTGTTCTATGTCAGCCAACTTAGCATAGTCTTAGGTCTCAGCATGTGCTTGCTTGAGTCCAAGAATACATCCAGCAAAGTGGCTATATTTGGGGAACTGTTTGGCCCACAGTAAGGAGGAAAGGGCTATTCCGTGTTCTCTCTCTCTCCTTGTCTTACGTTCAAGCCATTCATCTCCAAAAGTAGTAGCTTCCCCCAAAACTCGAGTTTTTGAGTCAGGGGTCAGCATCTGTCCCAAGACATGTATTACATCTCTCCAAGTAAGCTCATAACGTAAAATTAGCCCTGTAAAGGTTTCTATGTACTTTTTTGTCCTCTAAATAGCCTCCCAGATCTCTCTTTCTTACCACTGAGTAAGAAAAGGCTTATGGAATTTTATGGATTGGTTAATTTTCCCAGTGGGGGCCTTCTGAAGAGGCAATAAGTTTTGTGTCTATTCCTCAGCCCTTCTAGCTACCTTTCATATACGCTCCTGGGGATAAATTAGAGAAACCTGCTTTTTCTCATCTTCATCCTCTTTCTCATCCTCTGTCTCATCCTCTTCTCCATCTTGTATGGCAGAGGCAAAGTAAGAGGACAGGAGGGAGCTGAAAGCTTTACATCCAAATCTGTATCCTTAGGACACAGGTCTGGCATGCCTGGCAGAGAGATAAAGAGCAATACATATACCACTTCTACCCATTTCTCTTATTTCTATAGAACTGTCTAATTGTAAAACAGTATTATAATTGAGACCCTTCAACAAGCCAGTGTTCCCTGTCTTCCAAAGGATACCGTGGCCATTCAGTATCACAGAAGATCAGGCTTCTCTTTTTAAAATTTAGGATATCAAATATGTCCCAGTTTTTTAAAATACATTTTAAAGGAGTGGTTCTGGAACTGTTAACTTCTATCTGTAAGAGAGAAAAGAGCAGTATCCACAGCCGTGACTTCTTTCCATCAGAGGCATCCCTCCCTGCTCTAGATGGGAGTGTAGACAGACTTTCCACCAAAGCTTTCCTTCCCTGGTTGGGCTTAGTCTGTCCCTTACTGACGTAGGTGCCTTACTCATCCCTCCTGGTTCTACCACTGAGGCGGGGTGGAAATGCACCAGGGGTAGACCTGATGGCATCTCAAATTGATTTAGTTCCATACCAACAAGACCTTTGTTTGATTTGCCCCTTTCCTCTGATGTTACTTGGGGTGGAGCACAGTAGCTTTCCCAGAATGTTTCCCAAGCTAGGATTACTCAGGGAAGCATCCCTCTTACATGTGCCTGTGCACTTTTCCTGAGTATAGTCCTGAAAGTGAAAGTTACTCAGTTGTGTCCATCCCTTTGTGACTCCATGGACTATATAGTCCATGGAATTCTCTAGACCAGAACACTGGAGTGGGTAGCCTTTCCCTTCTCCAGGGGATCTTCCCAATCCAGGGATTGAACCCAGGTCTACCACATTGCAGGTGGATTTTTTACCAGCTGAGCCACCAGGGAAACCCAAACCACAGTAGAAATGCTGAGTCATAAAGGGATGAGCAGCAACCAAGAAGTCCCTTCTGAGTGTCACCACACCAGTATAGCAAAAAAGATCATGGAGGGTTGGCCAGCGAGGAAAAAGTGATTTTTTTCCCTCAAGCTACTAGGGCCAATCCTTCCAGTTCATTTCCACGGATTTCACAGAAAAGAATATCTAAGGAGTTGAGACAAAATCTACCAGAGAGCCTCCTCTGGTCCATTAAGAGGTAGCGCTACCAAAGGAAGAAGCCTATTGTAATTGCAATCTAACCACATCCTGCAATTCCTGATCTGTGTCCTCAAAAAGCTCATGGTCATTCAGCAGCGCTTCTCTCCACATAAATCGGAGATAAAACCATAACAAAGATTCACTTTCAGGTCGCTGGCCCCTGAGCCAGGCAGCTAAGAGAGTGACCTCTAGCCTGAGAGATGTTTCTGGAGCTAGAGCTCTGCCTCACTCCCAAATGTGCTCTTGTAACTTTCAGCTCCTAGCAAGGCTAGGTGCTTCCATACTTGGAGTCTAAGTAAAAGTATATAGTAACAGCATGGATCCCAAGTCCCTTGAAAGTCTATGATCTGACAGATTAAGTTGGTATTCTAATTCCCCATGCAATTATGAAATGGTCAAAGAGACCAGGCAAAGCTGACCAAGAAAGGATAGTTCGGTAGACATGCTTCGCCTATTTCTGGCCGCTCCCCTCGCAGGGACCTTGGGTGTCTCTTGGCACTGGCAGGTCTGTATAAACCCCCAATAATGCTCCCCTTTTTGGGGCTGCCTTGGGTCATTACAAAGCACCATGAAACCGCAGACCAATGCTTATCATTTGCTTTGCACAGGGTGTGTCTTTCATTCACACAAGCACACTGGAGTTAGTAAAGTAAAGCAGAAAATGTGTATACTGAGAAAGCAGAGAGGCTAGACCTCTGAGTATTTACTACCCTGTCTGGAGAATCCTGGACAAGCCACCAAGATGATAGCTTATAGTGAATGATGTCAGATTCATGTTGTCCAAAAAAGAATATTTAGCTTCGGGACCAGGGACCAGGCTTGATCACTCAAGAGCTTTTTTTTTTTTTTTTTTAATTTCAGTAAACCTTTATTCATTAGCAGAGTTTTATTAAAGTATTAAAAAGGACAGAAGAAGCTTCTGACATAGACATAAGAAGTGAGGGTGGAGAGTACCCCACTTGCTAGTCTTAGCAAGGGAGTTATATACTTTTTAAATTGGTTATTATAATACATCAAAAAAATGTCTCAAGGTTGTAAAGATCTTACTAGACCAATTTCCGCAATTTACATTTTTTAAAAATTTATTTATTTTAATTGGAGGTTAATTACTTTACAATACTGTATTGGTTTTGCCATACATCAACATGAATTTGCCACAGGTATACACGTGTTCCCCATCCTGAACCCCCCTCCCTCCTCCCTCCCCATACCATCCTTCTGGGTTGTCTAAGTGCACCAGGTCCAAGTATCCAGTATCCTGCATCGAACCTGGACTGGCGATTCTTTTCATATATGATATTATACATGTTTCAATGCCATTCTCCCAAATCATCCCACCCTCTCCCTCTCCCACAGAGTCCAAAAGACTGTTCTATACATCTGTGTCTCTTTTGCTGTCTCACATACAGGATTATTATTACCATCTTTCTAAATTCCAGATATATGCGTTATTATACTATATTGATGTTTTTCTTTATGGCTTACTTCACTGTGTATAATCGGCTCCAGTTTCATCCACCTCATTAGAACTGATTCAAACGTATTCTTTTTAATGGCTGAGCAATACTCCATCGTGCATATGTATCACAGCTTTCTTATCCATTCATCTGCTGATGGACATCTAGGTTGCTTCCCTGTCCTGGGTATTATAAACAGTGCTGCAGTGAACATTGGGGTACATGTATCTCTTTCAATTCTGGTTTCCTCAGTGTGTATGCCAAGCAGTGAGATTTCTGGGTCATAAGGCAGTTCTATTTCCAGTTTTTTAAGGAATCTCTACACTGTTCTCCACAGTGGCTCTACTAGTTTGCATTCCCACTAACAGTGTAAGAGGGTTCCCTTTTCTCCACACCCTCTCCAGCATTTATTGCTTGTAGATTTTTGGATCGTAGCCATTCTGACTGGTGTGTAGTGGTACCTCATTGTGGTCTTGATTTGCATTTCTCTGATAATGAGTGATGTTGAGCATCTTTTCATGTGTTNTCTCCAGCATTTATTGCTTGTAGACTTTTGGATCGCAGCCATTCTGACTGGCGTGAAATGGTACCTCACTATGGTTTTAATATGCATAGAAACGAATGAAAATGAAACCACAACAACTCAAAACCTGTAGGACACTGTCAAAGCAGTGCTAAGGGGAAAGTTCATAGCAATACAGACACATCTCAAGAAACAAGAACAAAGTCAAATAAATAACCTAAAGCAACTAGAAAAGGAAGAAATGGAGAACCCCAGGGTTAGTATAAGGAAAGAAATCTTAAAAATTAGGGCAGAAACAAATGCAAAAAAAAGCCAAAAGAGACCATAGCAAAAATCAACAAAGCCAAAAGCTGGTTCTTTGAAAGGATAAATAAAATTGACAAACCATTAGCCAGACTCATTAAGAAACAAAGGAAGAAAAATCAAATCAATAAAATTAGAAATGAAAATGGAGAGATCACAACAGAAAACACAGAAATACAAAGGATCATAAGAGACTACTATCAGCAATTATATGCCAAGAAAATGGACAACGGGGAAGAAATGGACAAATTCTTAGAAAAGTACAACTTTCAAAAACTGAACCAGGGAAAAATAGAAAACCTTAACAGACCCATCACAAGCACGGAAATTGAAACTGTTATCAGAAATCTTCCAGCAAACAAAAGCCCAGGTCCAGACGGATTCACAGCTGAATTCTACCAAAAATTTAGAGAAGAGCTAACAC
>SJYR01004926.1:46723-57387 GCA_006410655.1 Kobus ellipsiprymnus
GATTAGACACCTTTCTCCAGGGTTAAATAAGCTTTGGGGGTGAGTGGCAAATTCAAAAGGCCAAATTTGAATGCCTTCTTTATTTGGGGGCTAAGTGGAGGATAAAGGCAGGAAGATCTTGTCAAGGTTACGAGTGTTCAATATCAATTTGAAGCACTGGACAAGCATTTTCAGTTTTGCTATTTTTACAGATGCTAGATAGACAGCAGCTGTATACTCTAAAAACTGCAACACAAAATAGAATGGCATATAGAAAGACCAAACTATAGTATACATTTAAACTATGCACTTAGTCCTGTTGATAATCAGTTGAATAAATGGCAATTCTAAGATGAGTCACTTTGGACTTGTAACCAATGAATTTGTTCTCATATTCTAGATAATTGTACCTCTACTCCCCCAGAGGTGTTGATTCAAGTAAAACAAATATGTTGACTATAACACAGACACTTCCTTTTTCAGCAAAGGGATAATTGTGAACTATTTTATTGACAAGGGAAACTTTAGCTAGAGAGTCTAAGGGATTTTTGTTGGGCCACTATGGCCTTAGCAATAGTGTTGGTGATGTTTCCAATGGTTAAAGAGAGGTTTCTGACCATAGCTGTACTCATACTCACTCTTAACCAGAGATGTAGGGGTCTGCCAAAGGAAGCAGAGCCTCAATCATAAATGCTTCCTAAGTCCTAACTTGATGATATAGATTCAGGGGAGATGTGTCTCAGTTTGGTTGTGAACAGTTAAACGTACAACTAGATAACCTAAGGAATACTGTACAGTTATGTGTAACCCATCTAGGCATTCATAGACGTGAGGAGAATGTCAACCACCAAAGATAAATTGTGGCAGGGTACCAATTACTTTTTCTAAAATGGTGTTTTAATGGATTCACTTACTACATATGCCCATTTAAGCGTGGGGTCAGTTAGGTTTTCAGTATAAATACATTTAGGAAATAAATATTCTATCCTGAAATAAAAGTTGTTCTAAATTTCTTGCAAAGGTGGATGCTACAGAGATATTTTTGTAATTGGGGCCAGATCTGATTTGGATAATCATAATAATGTACAGGTGCATATGTAATCTGGCTTGCATAGGTATCTTTGCCTTATCGGGCAAGCATAGTTATAATCAGAGAAAGGTAAAAAAAAAAAAAAAAGTCACTGGGAAACCTGGCTATGAAAATTTAACTCTGTAGCTGACATAAAAAGAAATTTGGATGTTGTTTATGGTGGCATCAGGGATAGAAGAAAAATTGATTATATGAAGGACCAGGTGTTGTAGAAAATGGGGTGCATCTATGTTCATAAGTGATATTGGCCTGTAATATTTTTTTTTTTTTTGTGGTACCTTTAGATTTAGTATCACAGTGATGGTGGTCTCATAGAATGAGTTTGGGACTTTTCCTTCCTCTGCAATTTTCTGGAAGTCAGAAGAATAGGTGTTCACTGTTCTCTAAACTTTTGGTAAAGTTCACCATGAAGCCATCTGGCCCTGGGCTTTTGTTGTTGTTGTTGTTGAAGATTTTTTATTATAGTTTTGATTTCTGTGCTTTTGATTGTGTTCATATTTTCTATTTCTTCCTGGTTCAGTTTTAGAAGGTTATACTTTTCTAAGAATTTGCCCGTTTCTTGCAGGTTTTCCATTTTCCTGGCATATTGTTGCTTGTAGTTGTCTCTTATGATCTTTTTGTATTTCTGCATTGTCTGTTGTAGTCTCTCCTTTTTCATTTGCAATTTTGTAGATTTGTATCTTATCCCTTTTAGTTCTTGATGAGTCCATCTAATGCTTTGTTAATTTTGTTTATCTTCTCTAAGAACCAGGTTTCAGTTTTTTTTTTTTAATCTTTGTTATTTTTTCCTTCATTTCCTCTTAGTTAATTTCAGCTCTGTTTGATTTCTTTCCTTCTTCCAAGTTTGGAATTTTTTGTTCTTCTTTTTCTAGTTGATTTTGGTGTAAGGTTGTGTTATTTATGTGATGTTTCTCTTGTTTTGCTATAAACTTTCCTTTTAGCAATGCTTTTACTGCATCTCAAAGGTTTTGGATGACACAGTGGTAAAGAATCTGCCTGCCAATTCAGGAAATGCAAAAGATGTGGTTTTGATACCTGGGTAGGGAGGATTCCCTAGAGCAGGGAATGGCAATCCACTACAGTACTCTTGCCTGGAAAATTCCATGGAGAGAAGAGCTTGACAGGCTACAGTACATGGGATCACAAAGAGTTGGACATGACTAAGAAGGCAGACACACACACATAGGTTTTGAATTCTCGTGTTTTCATTCTCATTTATTTCTAGGTATATTTTGATTTCCACAGTGATCTGTTGGTTATTCAGAAGCATATTTGTTTGCCTACATTATTTCTGTTTTTTAAAGTTTTATTTTCCCTGCAGTTTATATCTAATAATATAGTGCTGTAGTCAGAAAAGATGCTTAAAATGGTTTCAACTTTTTTATCTGCAAAGGCTTAACTTGTGACCCAAGATGTGATCTATCCTGGAGAAGTTTCCATGTGCACTTGACAAAAATGTTAAATAGATGAAATACCCTGTAGATATCATTTAGATCTAACTGGTCCAAGGTATCATTTAATAATTGTGTTTCCTTATGAATTTTCTCTCTATATTATCTGTCCTTTTGTGTGAGTTGGATATCAATGTCTCCCACTATTATTATTTTCCTTCTGATTTCCCTTTTGTTTATGTATTGAGGTGCTCCTTTATTGGGTGTATTTATATTTATAATTATTACATCTTATTCTTGGATTGATCCATTTATCATGATGTAGTAGCCTTCCTTTTCTCATGTAATGGTCTTTATTTTAAAGTTGATCTTATCTGATATTAGTATTACTAGTCCTGCTTTCTTTTGATTTCCATTTGCATGTAATATATTTTTCCAGCCCCTCTCTTTCTGCCTGTAAGTGTTCCTAGGTCTGAAGTGGGTCCCTTATAGAAAGCATATATTGGGGTACTGTTTTTGTATCCATTTTGCCAGTCTGTGTCTTTTGGTTGGAGCATTAAATACATTTACATTTAAGGTAATTATTGTTGTGTATTATTCTATTACAATTTAATTTATTTTGTTGAGTTTGCTTTTGTAGGCTTTTTCTTTCTTTTATGTTTCCAGTCTAAAGAAGTTCGTTCAGCATTTGTTGTAAAGCTGGTTGGTGGTCCTGAATTCTCTTAAATTTTGCGTATCTGTAAGGCTCTTGATTTCTCCTTCAAGTCTGAATGAGATCCTTGCTGGATAGAATAATCTTGGTTGTAGGTTTTTTTCCTTTCATCACTTTATGTATATCCTGCTAGTCCTTCATGGCCTGCAGTGTTTCTGTTTAAAGATTACCTGTGAGCCTTATGGAGATCCCATGGTATGCTATATTTTCCTTTTCCCTTACTGCTTTAAATATTTTTGTCTTCGTGTTTTATTTTCATTACGCTGATTATATGTGTATTGGCCTGCTTCTCTTTGGGTTTATCCAGTGTGGGACTCTGGGATTCCTGGACTTGGCTGTGTATCTCCTTTCTCATGTTATGGATTTTTTTTTTTTTTTTACTAATATTCCCCACAAATGTTTTCTCATACCCTTTCTTTTTCTCTTCTCCTTGGAACCCTGTAATACAAATGTCCTTGTGCTTAATGTTGTCACAGAAGTCTCTGAGTGTGTCCTCATTTCTTTCTATTTTATTTTTTTTTTATTCTGCTTTGTTTCAGTTATTTGTACCATTCTATCATCGGGCTCATTTATCTGTAATTCTGCCTCAGTTATTCAGCTATTGGTTCCCTCTAGTGTATTTTTCACATCAGTTATTGTGTTGTTCATTGCTGAATGTCTATTCTTTATTTATTTTTTTATATTGTTGTTGTTCTGTCACCAAATTGTATCTGACTCCTCATGACCTCATGGATTGCAGCATGACAGGTTTTCCTGCCCTTCACCAGCTCCTGGAGTTTGCCCAAGTTCATGTCCATTGAATTGGTGATGTCATCAAACCATCTCATCCTCTTTTGCCCTTATCTCCTTCTGCCTTCAATCTCTTCCAGCATCAGAGTTTTTCCAGTGAATCAGCTGTTCACATCAGGTAGCCAAAGTATTGGAGCATCAGCTTTAGCATCAGTACTTTCAATGAGTATTCAGGGTTGATTTCCTTTGAGACTGACTGTTTCAATCTCCTTGCAGTACAAGGGACTCTCCAGAGTCTTCTCCAGCACCACAGTTCAGATGCATCAATTCTTCAGCACTCTGCTTTCTTTATGGTCCAGCTGTTACATCTACACATGACTGCTCCAAAGACAATAGCCTTGACTATACGGACCTTTGTTGGCAAAGTGAAGTCTTTGCTTTTAAACACGTTGTCTAGGTTTGTCATAGTTTTCCTTCCAAGTAGCGGTCTTCTAATTTCATGGCTGCAGTCACCATCCACAGTGATTTTAGATCCCAAGAAGAGGAAATCTCTCATTGCTTATACATTTTCCCCTTCTACTTGCCATGAAGGAATGGAACTGGATGCCACGATCTTAGTTGTTGTTGTTTTTAATATTGTGTTGTAAGCCAGCTTTTTTCACTCTCTTCCTGCACCCTCATCAAGAGGTCCTTTAGTTCCTCTTCAATTTCTGCCACTAGAGTGGTATCATCCACATATTTGAGGTTGTTGATATTTCTCTTGGCAATCTTGATTCCAGCTTGTAACTTATGCAGCCTAGCATTTTACATGATGTGCTGTGCATACAAGTGAAACAGGGTGACAGTAAAAAGCCTCATCATAATCCTTCCTCAATCCTGAACCAGTCACTTGTTCCATACTAGGTTCTGACTGTTGCTTCTTGACCTATATACAGATTTCTCAGGAGAGAGGTAAGATGATCTCATATTCCCAACTCTTTAAGAGCTTTCCACGGTTTGTTATGATCCACACAATCAGAGGCTTTAGCATGGTCAATGAAACAGAGGTAGATGTTTTTCTGGAATTACCTTGCATTCTCTATGATACAGTGAATATTGGCAATTTAACCCCTGATTAAATTGTCTTTTCCAAACCTTGTTTGAAAATCTGGAATGTCTCAGTCCACATAATGCTGAAGCCTAGCATGCAGGATTTTGAGGATAACCTTACTAGCATGGGAGATGAGTGCAATTGTCTGGTGGTTTAAACATCCTATAGTACTGCCTTTCTTCGGAATTAGGATGAGGATTGACCTTTTCCATTTCTGTGGCCAATGCTGGGTTCTACAAATTTTCTGACATATTGAGTGCAGCATTTTGATAGCATCATCTTTCAGGATTTTCAATCACTCTGCTGGAATTCCATCATATCTACTAGCTTTATGCACAGCAGTGCTTTCTAAAGCCCACTTGGCTTTACATTCCAGAATGTCTGGCTCTGGATGAATGACACCATCATGGTTGTCCAGATCATTAAGATCTTTTTTGTATGGTTCTTCTGTGTAGTCTTTCCATCTCTTCTTGATGTCTTCTGCTTCTAGTTATCTTTACTGTTTCTGTCCTTTATTGTGCCCATCTTTGAATGAAATGTTCCTTTGGTATTTCCAATTTTCTTGAGATCACTAGTCTTTCCTGTTTTGTTGTTTTTCTGTTTATTTACACTGTTCATTGAAGAAGGGCTTCTTTTCTATCTTTCCTCTTCTCTAGAACTCTGCATTTAGTTGGCTGTTCCTTACCTTTTCTTCCTTGCTTTTCTCTTCACATTTTTTCTCAGGTATTTGTAAAGCTTCCTGACACAGCCACTTTGCCTTCTTGCTTTTCTTTGGGATGATTTTGTCTGCTGCCTTCTGTGCAATATTACAAACATCCATCCATAGTTATTCAGGCACTATCTCTATCAGATCTAATTCTTCAAATCTATTTGTCATTTCCCTATATTCATAGGGGATTTTATTTAAGTCATACCTGACTGGCTTAATGGCTTTCCCCACTTTCTTTAGTTTAAGCTTGAATTTTGCTATGAGAAGCTGATGATCTGAGCCATAGTTGGCTCCAGGTCTTCTTTTTGCTAACTGTATGCAGCTTCTCCAACTTCGGCTGCAATGAATGGAATCAATGTGATTTTGGTATTGACCATTTGGTGATACACATGTGTAAAGTTGTCTCTTGTGTTGTTGAAAAAGGCTTTTGCTAAGACCAATGCATTCTCTTGGAAAAATTCTGTTAGCATTTTCTCTGCTTAATTTTGTACTCCAAGGCCAAACTTGCCTGTTACCCCAAGTATCTCTTTACTTCCTATTTTTTGCATTCCAATCCCCTTTGATGAAAAGGACTTTTTTTTTTTTTTTTTTTTGGGGTTACTTTTAGGAGGTCTTTTAGGTTTTCATAGGACTGATCAACTTCAGCTTCTTCGGCATTGATGGTTGGAGCAGACTTGAATTACTGTGATGTTGAATGATTTGCCTTGGAAAGTAACTAAGATCATTCTGTTGTTTTATAGGTTGTATTTCGGACTCTTTTGTTGATTATGAGGGCTATCTGTTTCTTCTTTGGGATTCCTGCCCACAGTAGTACTTATAATGGTCATCTGAATTAAATTCACCCAATTCATGTCAGTTTTAGTTCACTGACTCCTAAGATGTCAGTGTTTACTTTTGCCATCTCCTGTTTGACCACATCCAATTTATCTTTATGTATGGATCTATTTGTTCTTTACAGGAGATGGCAAGAGTGTACATTGACATTTTAGGAATCAGTGAACTAAAATGGACCAGAATGGGCAAATTTAATTCAGATTACCGTTACATCTACTTCTGTGGGCAAGGATCCCTTAGAAGAAATGAAGTACCCCTCATAGTCAACAAAAGAGTCTGACAAGCAGCACTTGGGTGCAATCTCAAAAATGACAGAATGATCTCTATTTCCAAAGCAATCCATTCAGTATCGCAGTAATCCAAGTCTATACCCTAATCACTAATGCCAAAGAAGCTGAAGTTGAATGGTTCTATGAAGACATACAAGATCTTTGAGAACGAACACCAAAAAATATCTCCTTTTCATCACAGGAGGTTGGAATGCAAACGTAGGAAGCCAAGAGACACTTTGAGTAAAAGGAAATTTTGGTCTTGGGGTACAAAATGAAGCAAGGCAAAGGCTAACAGAGTTTTGCAAAAGAACACACTGCTCATAGTAAACAGCCTCTTCCAACAACACAAGAGATGACTCTACACATGGACATCACAAGGTGGTCAATACCAAAATCAGACTGATTATATTCTTTGTAGCTGAAGATGGAGGAACTCTATACAGTCAGCAAAAACAAGACGGGTGCTGACTATGGCTCAGATCATGAACTCCCTATTGCAAAATTCAGATTTACATTAAGAAAATAGGGAAAACTAATAAACCATTCAAGTATGACCTAAATCATATCCCTTACAATTTTATAGTGGAAGTGATGCATAGATTCAAGTGATTAGATCTGATAGAGTGATTGAAGAACTATGGATGGAGGTTCATAACATTGTACAGGAGGCTGTGATCAAAACTATCCCCCCAAAAAATAAATGAAAAAGGCAACATAGTTGCCTGAGGAGGCCTTACAAACAGTGAAGAAAAGAAAATAAACTGAAGGCAAAGGAGAAAAGGAAAGATATACCTGTCTGAACTCAGAGTTCCAAAAAATAGCAAGGAGAGATAAGAAAGCCTTCCTCAGTGATTAATGCAAAGAAATAGAATGGGAAAGATGGAGATCTCTTCAAGAAAATTAGGGATACCAAGGGAAAATTTCGTGCAAAGATGAGCACAATAAAGGAAATAAACTATATGCACCTAATAGAAGCAGAAGATACTAACAAGAAGTGGCAAAAATACACAGAAAAAAATATGCAAAAAAGATCTTAATGACACAGATAACCACAATGGTATGCTCACTCACCTAGAGCCAGACATCCTGGAATACAAAGTCAAATTGGCCTTAGGAAGCATCACAGTGAACAAATCTAGTGGAGGCGATGGAATTCCAGTAGAGCTATTTCAAATCCTAAAAGATGATGCTATTAATGTGCTGCACTCAATATGCCAGAAATTTTTGAAAACTAAGCAGCAGACACAGGACTGGAAAAGGTCAATTTTCATTCCAATCCCAAAGAAAGGCAATGCCAAAGAATGTCCAAACTACCACACAATTGCACTCATCTCACACGCTTGCAAAGTAATGCTCCAAATTCTCCAAGCTAGGCTTCAACAGTATGTGAATGGAGAACTTCCAAATGTTCAAGCTGGATTCAGAAAATGTAGAGGAACCAGAGATCAAATTGCCAACATCAGTTAGATCATAGAAAAAGCAAGAGAATTTCAGAAAAACATTTACTTCTGCTTCATTGACTACGCTAAAGCCTTTGACTCTGTGGAATACACACACACACACAAAAGAAAATTCTTAAAAAGATTGGACTACCAGACCACCTTGCCTGCCTCCTGAGAAATCTGTATACAGGTCAAGAAGCAACAGTTATAACCAGACATGGAACAACGGACTAGTTTCAAATTGGGAAAGGAGTACCTCAAGGCTGTATATTGTCAGCCTGCTTATTTAACTTATATGTAGAGTGCATCATGCAAAATTTTAAGCTGGATGAAGCACAAACTATAATCAAGATTGCTCGAAGAAATATCAATAACCTCAGTTATGAAAATGACACCACCCTTATGGCAGAAGGTGAAGAGGAATGAAAAAGCCTCATCATGAATGTGAAAGAGGAGAGTGAAAAAGCTGGGGGAGAACTCACCGTTCAAAAAATGAAGATCATGTCATGCAGTCCCATCACTTTATGGCAAATAGATGGAGAAACAATGGAAATGGTGGCAGACTTCATTTTCTTGGGTTCCAAAATCACTGCAGATAGTGACTACAGCCATGAAATAAAAGATGCTTGCTCCTTGGAAGAAAAGCTATGAGCAACCTAGACAGCATATTAAAAAGCAGAGACATTACTTTGGCAACAAAGGTCCGTCTGGTCAAAGCTATGGTTTTTCGATTAGTCATGTATGGATGTGAGAGTTGGACCATAAAGAAAAGCTGAGCACTGAAGAATTGATGGTTTTGAACTGTGGTGCTGGAGAAGACTCTTGAGAGTCCCTTGGACAGCAAGGAGATCAAACTAGTCAATCCTAAAGGAAATCAGTCCTGAATATTCATTGGAAGGACTGATGCTGAAGCTGAAGCTCCAATACTTTGGCCACCTGATGTGAATAACTGACTTATTTGTAAAGATCCTGATGCTGGGAAAGATTGAGGGCTGGAGGAGAAAGGGACAATGCAGGATGAGATGGTTGGATGGCACCACAGACTCGATGGACATGAGTTTGATCAAGCTTCGGGATTTGGTTATGGACAGGGAAGCCTGGCGTGGTGTAAAGAGTCAGATGTGACTGAGCAACTGAACTGAACTTAACTGTTTTTTACACCATCTGGTTTTACTTTCATCACCAGACACATCCACACATGAGTTTCATTTTTGCTTTGGCCCAGTCACTTCATCCTTTCTGGAGCAATTCTTCCCCAGCAGTATATTGGACATCTTCCAACCTGGGGAACTCATCTTCTGATATCATATCATTTTACTTTTTATACAGTTCATGGGTTTCTTATGGCAAATATGCTGGGGTAGTTTGCCATTTCCTCCTCCAGTGGATCACATTTTGTCAGAACTTTCCACTATGACCCGTCCATCTTGTGTGGCCCTGCATGGCATGGCTCATAGCTTCATTGAAGTATTTAAGTCCATTAACCATGACAAGGCAGTGTTCTATGAAAGGGTCCTATTTCTTCTAGGTTCTTGTTAAACATTTCTTATATCTTGTCGATCTGTGCCTCCGTTTTATTTCCATGATTTAATTCTTTTTCAGGTACATTGCCTATTTCCTCTTCATTTGTTTGGTATTGTGGGTTTTTACCATGTTCCTTAATCTGCTGCATGTTTATCTCTTTTCTATTTGTTTAATTTTCTCTGTTTGGGGTCTTCTTTCTGCAGCCTGAAGGTTGTAGTTCTTCTTATTTGTGTGGTTGCCCCCCATGGGTGGGGTTGGGCCACTGCCTTGTGAAGATTTCCTGGCTGGAAGGATTTGTGCCTATATTTTGGTGTTTGGAGCTGGATCTTACCTCTCTGAAGGGCAGTTCTGTGTCCAGTAGTGTGTTTTAGGGTTTCTATAGGCTTGGTATTGATTTGGCCAGCCTTCTGCTAATGGGTAGGCCTTTTTGCTGAAGGTTTGACATGAAGTATCTGTCACTAGAGCTTGCTGGCCTTTGGGTGGAGCCTTGTCTTAGTGTGTAGATGGAGGCCTTTGGGAGAGCTCACATCGATTAATGCTCCCTGGAGTTGGGAGTTCTCTGGTGATCCAAAGTCCTGGACTCAAGTCTCCCTCCTTGGATGTTCAGGCTCAACCCCTTACTGTGGCACAAATACTTCACAGGCCACACAGCACAGAAGACAAAACCTGAAGAATAACGGTCCAGAAAACCTAAATATATGTACACCCTTACAAGAGAAAAAAAAAACAGAAAATAGAAAAAAAAAGGAATCAAAAAAGAAGAGAGAAATCAAGCCAATAAACCTTCCCATAAGTGAAAATGAATACTAAAAGCTAGAATAACAAAAATACAAGATCAAAAATATGGAAAAATTGCAATATAACTAAACACTATAAAAATAGGAATAAAATA
>SJYR01004927.1:40011-50510 GCA_006410655.1 Kobus ellipsiprymnus
AAAAAAAATGGGACCTAATTAAACTTAAAAGCTTCTGCACAACAAAGGAAACTATAAGCAAGGTGAAAAGATAGCCTTGAGAATAGGAGAAAATAATAGCAAATGAAGCAACTAACAAACAACTAATTTCAAAAACATACAAGCAACTCCTGCTGCTCAATTCCAGAAAAATAAACGATCCAATCAAAAATGGCCCAAAGACCTAAATAGACATTTCTCCAAAGAAGATATACAGATGGCTAACAAACACATGAAAAGATGCTCAACATCACTCATTATCAGAGAAATGCAAATGAAAACCACAATGAGGTACCATTTCACACCAGTCAAAATGGCTGCGATCCAAAAGTCTACAAGCAGTAAATGCTGGAGAGGGTATGGAGAAAAGGGAACCCTCTTACACTGTTGGAGGGAATGCAGACTAGTACAGCCGCTATGTACTAGTACATGTTCTCTATGGAGAACAGAGCAGAGATTCCTTAAAAAACTGGAAATAGAATTATCTTATGACCCAGCAATCCCACTGCTGGGCACGCACAATGAGGAAAGTAGAATTGAAAGAGACACATGTACCCCAATGTTCATCTCAACACTGTTTGTAATAGCCAGGACATGGAACCAACCCAAATGTCCATCAGCAGATGAATGGATAAGAAAGCTGTGGTACATATACACAATGGAGTATTACTCAGCCATTAAATACAATACATTTGAATCAGTTCTAATGAGGTGGATGAAACTGGAGCCTATTATACAGAATGAAGTAAGCCAGAAAGAAAACCACCAATACAGTATACTAACGCATATATATGGGATTTAGAAAGATGGTAATGATAACCCTGTATGCAAGACAGCAAAAGATACACAGATGTATAGAACAGTCTTTTGGACTCTGTGGGAGAGGGTGAGGGTGGGATGATTTGGGAGAGTGGCATTGAAACATGTATAATATCATATATGAAATGAATCGCCAGTCCAGGTTCTATGCATGATACTGGAGGCTTGGGGCTGGTGCACTGAGATGACCCAGAGGGATGGTACGGGGAGGGTGGATGGAGAGGGGTTCAGGATGGGAAACACGTGTATACCTGTGGCAGATTCATGTTGATGTATGGCAAAACCAATACAATATTGTAAAGTAATTAACCTCCAATTAAAATAAATAAATTTATATTTAAAAATTGTCTGAAATTATTTACTATAACAAAATAACAGCTTTACTCAGCAAGCTATCTCTAGTCAATAAATACAAATGGCATGTTTTCCTTTGTTTCTTCTGTTTGATCATTTTGAAAGATTTCAAGTGTAGGAGTTGAGATAGGCTTGGGTCCATCATATTTTATTTAGTTGTTTAAAACACTTTGCCTTTTCACAAAACAATAGTGAAAAGCAACATTTTCAAATGTTTGAATAGTACAAGTAATAAGAAAGCCTTGATCATTATTTTGGATGTAGTATCATAAGGATCTGTCATTTTTTCAGATAGAAATAAATGTTTTAATCCAGTGCTATGTTTTAATCTGCAATAAGATAAGAACTTATAAATATTTATAGAACAATTAGGTTAGAGATTGTTCTATGAAGAATCAGGGTACATAAATGTGTATATATACATATATACATATGTATATATACACAGACAGACACACATTTGTATGCATACACACACACACATACATGTTAATGTAAATGGCAATGTACTTGTTTTTCTCTATTCCTGGTCTCAGGGACCAGCTTGTGTGAAATATATATTGGTCTCACAGGAATAGTCTTGAGTATCTGTAATTCTTTTTTTTTTTTTTAATAAATAGTAATATATATCCAGGATTCTCTAGATAAATAGAAAGAACATAATGTGTATATATGTATAACTATATTCATATTTGTGTGTATATATGTATCTATTGTTAAAAATTTTTTTACTCAGGATTATGGAGGGCGGCAAGTATAAAATTAGCGAGGTGGATACTAGGTAGAACTGTTACCATTGTTTTAGTCCCAAGGTTGGTAGACTGGAGACCCTGTAGAGCCAATGTTCCAGGTCAAATCTGAAGGTTATGCTGAAGCCAGGAGTAACCAATGTTGCAGATGCCATCCAAAGTCAGTCTAGTAAAGAAATCCTTTCTTGCTTGAGGGAAGCCAGTCTTTTAAATCTACTCAGGTACTCAACAGTTTGGAATGAGGCCTACCTATATTATGGAGAGCAATCAATAATTTTGAGTGCTTTGCTCAAAAGCTACTGATTTATATGTTAATCTAATGTAAAACTTCTCTCAGAGAAATACCCAAAATAACATTTGATAAAATATCTGGGCACCACATGACCCAGACATGAACACACAAAATTAACCATCACAATCTCAGGGATTGAAATGAATTCTTAGTTAATGAGAGCCCTAATAATTAATATTTGCTGATTTTGAGCAATCAGAAGTTAATAAAAGAATAAAAGAAAAAATAAAATCCCTTTCTTTCTAAAATATGAGCATACATTCAATGTTTTTTTTAATGAATAAATAAAAATATAAAGTCTGTGTATAGACATCAGCCCATTTACAAAGAGTCCTTCTGAAAACTGGCAGTTGCATTCTGCCCCTGTGGGAGTAAAATCCATTCCATAAAGAGATAACAACTGATACATAAAGAGCTTCAAAAAGACATTCCCTTCAATTGCTTAAAAAATTAAGCAATTGAATTTTTTATGCAAAATCAACATGTTCTTTATTAAATTTGTTGTGTTTGACTCACTATTTTCCAAATTCAACAAAATTAACCGTCACAATCTCAGGGATTGAAATGAATTCTTAGTTAATGAGAGCCCTAATAATTAATATTTGCTGATTTTGAACAATCAGAAGTTAATAAAAGAATAAAAGAAAAAATAAAATCCGTTTCTTTCTAAAATATGAGCATACATTCAATGTTTTTTTTTTAATGAATAAATAAAAATATAAAGTCTGTGTATAGACATCAGCCCATTTACAATGAGTCCTTCTGAAAACTGGCAGTTGCATTCTGCCCCTGTGGGAGTAAAATCCATTCCATAAAGAGATAACAATTAATACATAAAGAGCTTCAAAAAGACATTCCCTTCAATTGCTTAAAAAACTAAGCAATTGAATTTTTTATGCAAAATCAACATGTTCTTTATTAAATTTGTTGTGTTTGACTCACTATTTTCCAAATTCAGAACTTGATTAAAAACAAAATTATCATATTTGAAGCCCTGGAGGAAGGTTTTCTTTTATCTTTATAACCCATCTGTTAATTTTCAGACGATTTGGCCAATTAACAAATGAACTAGTTTTGAGATGCAATTTTTTTTAACATTATGAAATAAACACACTGCTGATCATCATTTCTTTCTATCATATCTATGATCTATTATTATTCAATCAATTGTATCAGTTGAACTGATGTTGAGTTGGCAGCTAAAACATAGCATTCTATTTCCAGACTTTGGTACCAGAAATATTTGGATAAAGTCACTTGAAATATCTTTCATTCAGCTCTTTTGAGGTTCATTTTTCAAACATTCCATTGATATATTCAGAGAATGAGGTGATAATAAAACATTGTGCTGTTTGTAAACGCTTACCTAGTACTGAACACTTGTTTAAGTACCTATTATTTGAATTATATATCAATATATAGTAACAATTCTCACAGTTAATCTATGAACTATGTATGGGCTCATATCCATTTTAAAGACTAAATGAATGAGGTACAGAAAGTTAATTACCATTCCTAAAATGTTATGACCAACCTAGATAGCATATTCAAAAGCAGAGACATTACTTTGCTGACTAAGGTCTGTCTAGTCAAGGATATGGTTTTTCCTGTGGTCATGTATGGATGTGAGAGTTGGACTGTGAAGAAGGCTGAGCGTGGAAGAATTGATGCTTTTGAACTGTGGTGTTGGAGAAGACTCTTGAGAGTCCCTTGGACTGCAAGGAGATCCAATCAGTCCATTCTAAAGGAGATCAGCCCTGGGATTTCTTTGGAAGGAATGATGCTAAAGCTGAAACTCCAGTACTTTGGCCACCTAATGAGAAGAGTTGAATCATTGGAAAAGACTCTGATGCTGGGAGGGATTAGGGGCAGGAGGAGAAGGGAATGACAGAGGATGAGATGGCTGGATGGCATTAGCGACTCGATGGACATGAGTCTGAGTGAACTCTGTGAGTTGGTGATGGACAGCGAGGCCTGGCATGCTGTGATTCATGGGGTTGCAAAGAGTCGGACATGACTGAGCGACTGAACTGAACTGAAGTTCACTGTGGTAGTAAGAGATGGAAGCATAATTCATATACCTGTAGTCTGCTCAGTCTATGGTCTTATTCACTTCACTTTACTACTTCTACACCAAAGGTACTCATGTAACATTGCTATCTGCTCATATTTGATATTAATAAAGAGCTTCCTTAGTATGGCTTCCTTAGTAGGGCTTCCCAGGTAGCTCAAAGGGTAAAGAATCTTCCAGCAATGCAGGAGACTCGGGTTCAATCCCTGGATTGGGAAGATCACTTAGAGAAGAGAATGGCTATCCCTCCAGTACTCTTGCCTGGAGAATCCCATGGACAGAGGGGCCTGGTGGGCTACAGTCCATGGGGTTGCATGACAGAGTCAGACATGACTGAGCTACTAACACTTTCATTTTCACTTATTATGGCAAAGATAAAGATACACAAAAATAAAGATGCCTATATGGAAAAAATAAAAATGTATATCCATACATAGCAGGGGAATGCAAAATAGACCCTGAGAGAAATTGTGTTATAGGTACCATGAGAATGGAAGTGTAATATCATCAAGGGATAGCAAGGACATGATAAAATCAGAACATTTGTACATTTTGACAGAGATGTAAAATAGTGTGAATATTGTTAAAAAACAAAACAAAACAGAAAAACCTGAACAATTTGACCTGTCTATTAAAATTAGATAAGCATATACCTTCTGTGTCTGCCTTTGACATCTGACCAGCAATCCCACCCCTAGCTGTATGGCCTAGAGAAATTTGCATTTGCTGGAATTATTTTCCAATTTTCCCCATCAAACTTCCAGTTTAATAAAATTCAGGAGGAATTTCTTTTGGTAGAGGGTGCCAGAAATAGTCATTTCAAAAGTTTCCAGGTGGTATTTTCTGGAAGACAGATTGTGGTTCACTTCCCTAGTATATACAAAGAACTGCTAACAGCTTTGTTATCTCCTATTGTGTTTGGACATTTGATTTATTCTGGATCCTTGTATCAGGAGCTTTTTCTCTAACTCTAGCCTTCTACTTAACAGTGACACAAATGCTGCCTTTCTAATTCCACTCATGTTCTTTTAAAAATATCTTCTCTTAACTTTACACCTAATACAGCCTGTCTACAGGATCAAAAAGCAGTGTGTTCTGTGGTAAAAGAATGAGTTTTAAAAATGTTTATTGGATAATACTTAATAATTGTAAACCATGTGCTCATTAATGAAATCAACTTAATGAAATATTTTAAAAGTAACTTTTGTGTGGAAAATTTAAGCATTTTCCAGTAACCTCATGCATGTTTATAGTATTAGTATGAACTAAGTGACAAAATTAAAATAAAGACTGAAAGGGATGAAGTATTACAGATAACAAAGTGGGAAATAAGCATCACACTTACTGATTATAAATATAAATGTGTGTGTGTGTGTGTGTGTGTTTGTGTGTGTGTGTGGCTTCCCAGTGGCACAGCAGAAATGAATCTGCCTACAATGAAGGAGGTGAGGAAACAATCCTTGGACTCAAAAGATGCCCTGGAGAAGGAAATAGCAACCTGCTCCATTATTATTGTCTGGGAAATCCCATAGTCAGAGGGCCTGGTGAGCTACAGTCCAGTGTTGCAGAGTTGGGCACATCTTAGTGACTAAATAGAAACAAAAAATGTATGTATGAGTGTGTGTGTGTGTGTGTGTGTGTGTGTATACACATAAAATGAAATATTACTCGTGTGTGTGTGTATACACATAAAATGAAATATTACTCAGCCATTACAAAGGATAAAATAATGCCATTTGCAGCAACATAGATGGAACTAGAGACAATCATACTAAGATAAATAACATAGAAAGGTAAATAACATAAGAAATTATTTATATGTGGAGTGTAAAATATAACACAAACATAACTACAAAATAAAAATAGATACAGACACAGAGAACAGACTTGTGGTTGCCAAATGGGGAAGGATGAGGAAGAGAAACATTGGCAGTTTGGGATTAGTAGATGAAAACTATTATATATAAGATGGGTAAACAAGATCCTACTGTATAACACAGGAACTATATTCAATATTCTGTGATAAACCATAATGGAAAGTAATATGAAAATTAATCTATATATATGTATAATTCCTGAAGAACATCTACTTCTGCTTTATTGACTATGCTGAAGCCTTTGACTGTGTGGATCACAATAAACTGTGAGAAATACTTAAAGAAGTGGAAATACTAGATCAGCTTACCTGCCTTCTGAG
The DNA here is from genome assembly GCA_006410655.1 of Kobus ellipsiprymnus. Lineage (NCBI taxonomy): Eukaryota > Metazoa > Chordata > Mammalia > Artiodactyla > Bovidae > Kobus > Kobus ellipsiprymnus. The sequence continues at coordinate 46,512 of SJYR01004927.1, forward strand.
AAACCTATATGCAGGTCAAAAAACAACAGTTAGAATCAGACATGGAAAAATGGACTGGTTCAAAACTGGGAGAGGAGTACATCAAGGCTGTATATCATCACCCTGCTTATTTAACATCTATACAGAGTACATCATGTGAAATGCCAGGCTGGATGAAGCACAAACTGGAATTAAGATTGCTGGGAGAAATATCAATAACCTCAGATATGCAAATGACATTACCTTTATGGCAGAAAGTGAAGATATACTAAAGAGTCTCTTGATGAAGGTGAAAGAGGAGAGTGAAGAAGCTGACTTAAAACTCAACATTCAAAAAGTGAATATCATGGCATCTGGACCCAACACTTAATAGCAAATAGATGGGGAAACAATGGAAACAGTGACATACTTTATTTTGGGGGGCTCCAAAATCACTGCAGATGGTGACTGCAGCCATGATATTAAAACGCACTTGCTCCTTGGGAGCAAAGCTATGACAAACCTATACAGCATATTAAAAAGCAGAGACATTACTTTGCCAACAAATGTCCATATGGTCAAAGCTATGGTTTTTCCAACAGCCATGTGTGGATGTGAGTTGGACCAATAAGAAGGCTGAGCACTGAGGGATTGATGCTTCTGAACTGTGGTGTTGGAGAAGACTCTAGAGAGTTCCTTGGACTGCAAGGAGATCAAACCAGTCAACCCTAAAGGAAATCAGTCCTGAATATTCATTGGAAGGACTGATGCTGAAGCTGAAGCTCCAATACTTTGGCCATCAGATGTGAAGAGTTGACTTATTAGAAAGGACCCTGATGATGGGAAAGACTGAATGCTGGGGAGTAGAAAGGGATGGCAGAAGACAAGATGGTTGGATGGCATCACTGACTCAATGGACATGAGTTTGAGCATGTTCTGGGAGGTGGTGAAGGGCAGGGAAGCCTGGTGTGCTGCAGTCCATGGATTCTCAAAGAGTCGGATGTGACTGAGGGACTGAACAACAACAACGATATGTATAACTGAATCACTTTGTTGTACAGCAGAAATTAACGCAACATTTTAAATCAGCTATACTTCATAACATTTATTAAAAAGAAAAACTTATTGGCTAAATGAGAACATGATTTATTACAAGGAAGTGTTTGTTTTATATTCAACACATCATATGTTTTGTTTTCCTGGGTATAGACTGATAGTAAGTCAGAGCTTTATTATGTGTCTTCTAGAACTCATGAAAACTTTAAAGTTTTTGTAAGTGGGCATAACATACAAGTGACTTAATTATGCCATGTGGTATACATAATTCAGACGTTCAAGCTTTAATAATTTAGTTTGAAACAAAAACAATACATGAGATAATAATTGATGGTAAAGGGAAAGGCAGATGTGTGATAAAGTAAGCATGCTAATAGCTATGTAGTGGGTACAATTATTTTAACTTTTCTGGATGTTTAAAACTTTCATAACAAAATGTTATAGCAAAAGGGAAGACACAGCATTTATAATGGTTGAAATTGCCTTTGTTCTAACTGACATCCTGAAAGATAACATGCCTGCAGAGAAGGTCTGAAAGAACACGCTGCTGACATGAGATGACATCCTTTCAGGGAGTAGGAGAAAAAACAATAAAAAATAATTTATGTCTCTTATATTCATGATTAACTGTAAAGATCACAGATATTATAAGCCATCCTTGGGTATGTACTAGGGTAAAGAAAGTTCACACAGTTTAAGTTAATAAGAAGTCTTTACAAATGTAAATGAATGTGGATGAATTCTTTGACCAAAATTTTGACTGAATTTAAGGCTTTGCAGTCATCAATTAATGCATATTCCATCTATTTTAAAGATTCTTTGCCTGTTTAAAAGATATTTATATTTTATGCTGTCATTTATTGCCCTATAAATCATTCTTGCAAATCACAACAGGGCATTTTGTCTATAGTATATAACTATACTAGGAGGTTCAACTTGCATTTTGCCTAAAATCATAAATACAGTTATGTATCCTAAAAGTGAAAAAAAAAATGAAAAGGATCAGAAAGGAATCTACCTAAATAAAGAGAAAAGCACAAGAGTGAGGAAAGAAGGAAAGATGAAAGGAAGAAGGTAAAAGAAATATTAGGTTCTCCCCAGAATGAATGGAAATGGCAAATTTCAGTAATGTTTAGCTGGACTTAATGATTTCATTTTGGGTACATATTCGATTTGAGACTCAAACTCTGTGCTGAGTATCTTTATACTTCCTTATCTTTCTTCACCCACATTTCCCATTAAAATATTTTTTTAAAGTTGATTTTGAATATCATGCAAAATGTATTCTACAGTGATAGGTCAAGTTATTTGACTCCCAGATGATTCTCTATGTCAGGCTCTTCTTGAACATTATCTCATAACACTTGATCTCTCTCTTTTTGTTACTTTACAGGCTATCAGCTGAATTAACCGGGACTGTTGCAATTGTTCTCTTAGCACAATCAAGACTCTCTCCTTGCCTTTTCAACCCCTACTTTTTAAGAATTACTAGGCACACCTGCATCTCAATAGTGCATATTCTCTAAAATCCATGAGATGTGTGCCTCATACCATCTCTGACTTCAGCAGTGACCCTGTAACTAGTTATGCGATCACCTCACTAATCACCAATTCTACACTAAAGCAGGTGTATAGATTTTCAATTATCAGTTACTTTTACATGGAAGTATGATGTCACTCTTATGCCACACAGATTCCCATGTGCTGACACACATGCTTCATTCTGCATGAAACACTCTGATGCTGTTTCTTCCAGGATCTTATATAAGATCACATACCCATCTGCTTTATTTTTTTCTCTTGATATGAGGTTTTTCTCTTCTCAGTGGTCTCCTTTCCCTTTCTGGGATCAAAGCTTAGAAGCAAAAAGTTATGAAAGTCTGGTTTTCTGATAGATATAAATAGTTGTTTTGCATTTGTTTAACCTGCCAAAGCTCTCTCTACTTACCTTACCAGCAAGGGTCCTTTTCTCCTTTTGTTTCCGAGCAGAATCCACCCATCTTCTCTATGGAGTGTCAGTGTATCAAGGTCATGTTTTAAGTGTAGGAAGATGGTAAAGGAGGAAAAAATGCTGAAGGACATATATCCAGAGATTTCACATAAGTATTAATGCTACCATTAAATTATTTACATTATGCTATATGCCATAATTTATAAAAATAAAGGCAAAAAATTTATAAATGTCCTTTAGCAAAACTATTATGTATCAGTCTTATTTATTTTCTGCATCCTCACATAAAGAGTGTAGAATGCAGAACTTGTCAACTTAAATTATCAATATATATATATATACTAATTCAAAAGTAACACAATATTATCTTCTTACATTGCTGACAAAATCAAAAGTCAAATCTATGAATTTTAGCATATGGTTGATCACTTCTTTCTTATCAACAACCATGGTATACTTTCCATTAAAACATAAACTTTCTAAAGTTGTTTATGAGTTTGTTCTATGATTCAGCAGTTCTTTCAGGGATATACCCAAAGAAAATGCAGGCATGTGTGATCAAAGGACATGTACAAATTTGTCTTATCAGCTTTACTCCTGATGTTCAAAAGTAGAAATAACTCAAATGTGGATGAGTGATAAAAATAGGTCTATACCACAATCTGAGGGATCTCACAGGTATGTTCAGAGAAAGCAAAATATCTCACTGCTGTGAGAATCCATTTATGTGAAGTTCAAAAACATATAAAGCTAATTTATGGTCATAAATAGAACATGTATTTCTTCTAACATGCCAAGGAAAAACATTAACAAGTCTTTTTGTGATGCTAGGTATGTTCCATATCTTGACTAGAAATAGCTACATGAGTATCTATATATATAAATTTATCAAAGAATATACTTATCAATTGATAAATTTTGCACACTTCACTATACTAATATTTTATTCCTCCTTTCCAATATATAAATACATGTATATATGTATGTATGTATATATATGCAAGCAATAAGTTTTAAACTGATGTATTTCTGGG
>SJYR01004928.1:50401-67158 GCA_006410655.1 Kobus ellipsiprymnus
AGATGAATATATATACAGAAATATTAAATGCAGTATTATTTTTATAGCTAAATTTGAAAATGATTAGAATATAAGTCTTTGGCAAGTTGATTGAATTAACTGTGAAAATTCAAGAATTTAAAATGTCATTAAATATTAATAAAGTTTCCTATTAATCTTAAAGAATTCTCTTGATTTTTAAAAATCATAAAAAACATTATAAAACAGCAAGGGTAAAAGGATCTAATTTGTGTAGCAAAATAAAAGCTTGTGTGCCTGCTTACGTGCTCAGTCATGTCCGACTCTTTGTGACCCCATTGACCATAGCCTGCCAGGCTCTACCGTTCATGGGATTTCCCAGGAAATAATACTGAAGCAGATTACCATTTCCTTCTCCAGAAGATCTTCCCAACCCAGGGGTCAAACCTGCGTCTTTTGCATCTCCTACAATGGCAGGCAGATTCTTTACCAATGTGCCACCTGGGAAACATATGATGCGTTATTCTTACATATATAGAACCAAAGTAAAATGTTGCCACAGCTGGGTAGAACAATAGGATCTTGAAAGTGAATTTAAGCTTTTTCTTATAGGCTCTTGGGAAGGCATTAAAGTACCTGACCAGATAAATGACATAATCAATGCAGTTATTTAAGAATATCACCCTACAGTTATTTAGAGAAATCATTTTGACCACAGAGATGAAATAATAAATATACTTAAAAATCATTTGAAAACATATATAATAAAATGGGAAATAGACACTAGTGAGAAAGCATCATCTCGAGCAAAGCTAGTGGAGGTGATGGAATTCCGGTTGAGCCATTTCAAATCCTGAAAGATGATGCTGTGAAAGTGCTTCAGTCAATATGCCAGCAAATTTGGAAAACAGCAGTGGCCACAGGACAGGAAAATGTCAGTTTCCATTCCAATCCCAAAGAAAGGCAATGCCAAAGAATGCTCAAACTACAGGACAATTGCATTCATCTCACATGCTAGTAAAGTAATGCTCAAAATTCTGCAAGCCAGGCTTCAACAGTATGTGAACCGTGAACTTCCAGATGTTCAAGCTGGTTTTAGAAAAGGCAGAGGAACCAGAGATCAAATTGCCAACATCTGCTGGATCATGGAAAAAGCAAGAGCGTTCCAGAAAAACATCTATTTCTGCTTTCTTGACTATGCTAAAGCCTTTGACTTGTGGACCTTTATTGTGGACCACAATAAACTGTGGAAAATTCTGAAAGAGATGGGAATACCAGACCACCTAACCTGCCTCCTAAGAAACATATGTAGGTCAGGAAGCAACAGTTAGAACTGGACATGGAACCACAGACTGGTTCGGATAGGAAAAGGAGTATGTCAAGGCTGTATATTGTCACCTTGCTTATTTAACTTATATGCAAAGTACATCATGAGAAATGCTGGACTGAAAGAAGCACAAGCTGGAATCAAGATTGCCGGGAGAAATATCAATAACGTCAGATATGCAGATGACACCACCCTTATGGCAGAAAGTGAAGAGGAACTAAAAAGCCTCTTGATGAAAGTGAAAGAGGAGAGTGGAAAAGTTGGCTTAAAGCTCAACCTTCAGAAAACTAAGATCATGGCATCTGGTCCCATCACTTCATGGCAGATAGATGGGGAAACAGTGGAAACAGTGTCAGACTTTATTGTTCTGGGCTCCAAAATCACTGCAGATGGTGACTGCAGCCATGAAATTAAAAGATGCTTACTCCTTGGAAGGAAGGTTATGACCAACCTAGACAGCATATTCAAAAGCAGAGACATTACTTTGCCGACAAAGTTCCATCTAGTCAAGGCTATGGTTTTTCCAGTGGTCATGTATGGATGTGAGAGTTGGACTGTGAAGAAAGCTGAGCACTGAAGAAGTGATGCTTTTGAACTGTGGTGTTGGAGAAGACTCTTGAGAGTCCCTTGGACTGCAAGGAGATCCAACCAGTACGTCTTAAAGGAGATCAGTCCTAGGTGTTCAATGGAAGGACTGGTGCTGAAGCTGAAACCCAAATACTTTGGCCACCTCATGCGAAGAGTTGACTCATTGGAAAAGACTTTGATGCTGAGAGGGTTTGGGGGCTGGAGGAGAAGGGGACAACAGAAGATAAGATGGCTGGATGGCATCACCGAGTCGATGGACATGAGTCTGAGTGAACTCTGGGTGTTGTTGATAGACAGGGAGGTGATGGACAGGGAGGCCTGGTGAGCTGTGATTCATGGGGTGGCAAAGAGTAGGACATGACTGAGCGACTGAACTGAACTGAACTGAACTGAGACCAAGTAGGAAGCAAGAACTGTTGTTCTGACACATGCAGTGACAGAGATTACTCCTTTCAGTAATATTTAGTGTCTGATATCCACTGAACTTATTTACTTTGCCAAATTATAAATAGCTTTATAATTTCTTCAAAATATACTTTTAATAATCCCGCAGTTAATGGCATGCTGATATATGTTTTATTCAAGTCTTTGAATTCAACTATTTCCTGAATTTTTATACTCTGTTTGGCAGGGACAATCATCATGTTAATTTGGTAAAATAATGCTCAAAAGAAAAACTTCAAAACCTAGTTACATTTGTCTTTGTAGTTTGTCCACACTGTTCTGTGGCAATTCTGTGCAAGGAGATAAACTCAGTTTCTAAGAATTTATAAGAAAAAAGGAACTGAGCCATTTAATCTTCTTATATTCTTGATAATTGCAAACTGTGACAGTTCTTTACACTCTGTGCACCTCATACTTTCACAGGGCTTGGCTTAGACATCCTTGAGTATTTCAATAAAAATGAATATACACTGTCATGAGTGCCTGTTTTGTGACAAAAATTGCACTTTCTGTTGCTTTTCAGTACATATTACATATCATCCATATTTAGGTTTTCAGATGGTTATTTTAGCATAATACACACTTGGAATATTCATAAATCCATTTTTTTCATATTTTGTACCTAGATTGCATTCAGAGCCCAATACTTTAATAATAGAAGCTGAAAAAGTTTTTCCATTCTTGGATTTTCTTGAGTAAGGATGAAAAAATCAAAGTTCTTTTAAGGATTATGCAAAGAATTCAGTATATTTTGTATTAGAAAATCTTAATGATTTGCATATAAAATATAGGGCTTAGTTTGGTATTAAAATATATATTTTATAAAGAATAACAGAAAATGTGTTCATACTTACAAATGTAAAAATGGAAACAGTAAATATCTACAATAATAATAATATCTACATTAAAGTAAAATGTGTATTCTAAACATTCATTTTTTTTTCTCAAAAGCAACACTTGTTAGTGACAGGAGTAATGAAGGAAGCAAATTAACACATTTTAGAAAGGGAGTTTTATCTCTGACTTTGAGGTCTTGAAGGACACTTTTTGTGATTCACCACAGACATTTTGGAGGAACAGGGGTCTTAAGTTTATGCCTCTCCAAATCTTCTTTTTTTGCAGGACAGGACCTATACCTACCTAATATCCCAGTCTCAAAATTGAGACCCTTTTCCATGAAAATTTGCATATTTCTTGCATATTGCTCTTCATTTACTTGGAAACCATGAAAGCAGAATCAACATCCCTGTCCTTTGTGAGGGGATCGTGTTGACTTAAAAATGTTATTGTTCTCTTTTCTTCAGTAAGATGTCAATAAGTAAATAAAGCCAGTATCCAGTGCTTCTTTCAATGGCTTAGCGATAAGTAGACCAGAATACACAGTCTGTAGTTCCACATATGCCAAGTCCAAGACCATTTTATTGTAATTTTTTGTAAAGAGTTGTCTTTGTTGTTGCTGTTTAGTCACTCAGTCATGTCCAACTCTTTTGCAATCCCATGAACTGTAGCCTGGCAGTCTCCTCTGTCCATGGGATTTTCTATGCAAGAATACTGGAGTGGGTTGTCATTTCCTTCAGGGGATCTTCTCAACCCAGGGATCAAGCCCTCAACTCCTACTTTGGCAGGTGGATTCTTTGCCACTGAGTTACCAGGGAAGCCCCCCAAATGATTGTCTAGTGGGCTGGAAGAAGCACAAGCTGGAATCAAGATTGCCGGGAGAAATATCAATAACCATAGATACGCAGATATGGCAGAAAGTGAAGAGGAACTAAAAAGCCTCTGATGAAAGTGAAAGAGGAGAGTGGAAAAGTTGGCTTAAAGCTCAGCCTTCAGAAAATTAAGATCATGGCATCTGGTCCCATCACTTCATGGCAGATAGATGGGGAAACAGTGGAAACAGTGTCAGACTTTATTGTTCTGGGCTCCAAAATCACCGCAGATGGTGACTGCAGCCATGAAATTAAAAGATGCTTACTCCTTGGAAGGAAAGTTATGACCAACCTAGATAGCATATTCAAAAGCAGAGACATTACTTTGCCAAAAAAGGTCCATCTAGTCAAGGCTATGTGTTTTCCAGAGGTCATGTATGGATGTGAGAGTTGGAGTGTGAAGAAAGCTGAGCGCTGAAGAATTGATGCTTTTGAACTGTGGTGTTGGAGAAGACTCTCGAGAGTCCCTTGGACTGCAAGGAGATCCAACCAGTCCATCTTAAAGGAGATCAGTCCTGGGTGTTTATTGGAAGGACTGATTTTGAAGCTGAAACTCCAATGCTTTGGCCACCTGATGAAAAGAGTTGACTCATTGGAAAAGACCCTGATGCTGGGATGGACTGAGGGCAGGAGGAGAAGGGGATGACAGAGAATGAGATGGCTGGATGGCATCACTGACTTGATGGACGTGAGGTTGAGTGAACTCTGGGAGTTGGTGATGTACAGGGAGGCCTGGCGTGCTGCAATTCATGGAGTCACAAAGAGTCAGACATGACTGAGCAACTGAACTGAACTGAACTGAGTGATTCACACTGGAAAAGATCCTGATGCCGGTAAGGATTGAGGGCAGAAGGAGAAGAAGGAGTCAGAGGATGAGACAGCTGGATGATTTCACTGATGCCATAACCAATCCATGGGGTCACATAGAGTCAGACAGGGCTGAATGACTGAACAACAGTGATTCACAAATCCACATGAATATTGTCCTATATAATCCCGGATAGCTACATACATGAGATTTATTTTTTCAATACCTGATATGGTTTTTACTTATTTATGTGTGTTCTGTTTGAGAAAAAGCATTCTATGTATTTTATGAATGAGCTATTTTGAGCAACTTTATACTGAAGAAGAACTCACTTATAATAACTGAGTGTAAGTCACATTCAGAGTTGACCTAAAATTAAATGGAAATATAGTTACTTAAATGCAAAATACTGAAAAATAACTGTCAGTCTGTTTGAATTCTCTTAATTCTTATACCAGATTCTTACACTGTGTCTATTCACATTAGATGAACACTATATACTCTGGTTCAATCCCTGGGTTGGGAAGATCCCCTGAAGGAGGGCATGGCAACTCACTCCAGTATCCTTGCCTGGAGAATCTCATGGACAGAAGAGCCTGGCAGGATATAGTCCATATGATCGCAAAGAGTCGGACATGATTGAAGTGACTTAGCACGCATGCATAGGCTACATTCATATAGAAATTTTCACCTATCATATAAGTAGCATTTGAAAATTACATTGCTGTTTTCTACAATATTTCAGCAGATATGAACAGATTTAGCTTCTGCCTATAATAGCTTCAAAAATGAATGGAAATGGGAATATTTTATTAGGCCTATGTGTTTCATTTTTTGTGTATGTGCTTTTTTAGTTTATTATTTTTTTTAAATTAAACAAATTTTAAAGGTCACACTCCATTGACTATATATCTCATATTGTATCCTTATAGCCTATCTCACACACAATTATTTGTGCCTTTTATCCCCCCGACTCCCATAATATCACTCTACACACTGGTAACCACAAGTTTGTTCTCTATGTCTGTTGGTCTGCTTATATTCTTTGTTATATAGTTTGTTGTATTTTTTACACTCCATGTATAAGTGATATCATAAAGTATTCACTTTTATCTGATGTATTTCACTTAGTATAATGTCCTAGAAATCAATCCATGTTGTTGGAAATAGGAAATTTTCATTTTATTTTTATGGCTGAGTAGTATTCAGATGACCATTATATCTACTACTCTGGACAGAATCCCTTAGAAGGAGTGGAATAGCCCTCATAACAAGAGTCTAAAATGCAGCACTTGGTTGCGATCTCAAAAATGACAGAATGACCTTGGTTCATTTCCAATCAGGCCATTCAACATCACAGTAATAGAAGTCTATGCCCCAGCCAGTAATGCTGAAGAAGCTGAAGTTGAACAATTCTATGAAGACCAGCAAGACCTCTTAGAACTAAAACCAAAAGAAAAAAATATTTCAGTTTCATCATAGGGGGCTGGAATGCAAAAGTAGGAAGTTAAGAGATACCTGGAATAATAGATAAGTTTGGCCTTGGAATACAAAATGAAACAGGGCAAAGGCTAACAGAGTTTTGCCAAGAGAACACACTGTCATAATAAACACCCTCTTCCAACAACACAAGAGATGACTTTACATATGGAAATCACTAGATGATCCATACTGAAATCAGATTGATTTTATTATTTGCAGCTAAAGATGGAGAAGCTCTATACAGTCAGCAAAAACAATAGCTGAAGCTGACTATGGCCCACATCATCAGCTCTTTATTGCAAAATTCATGCTCAAATTGAAGAAAGTAGGGAAAAACCACTAGGCCATTCAGGTATGACCTAGATCAAATCCCTTATGATTATACAATGGAAGTGACAAATAGATTCAAGGGACTACATCTGGTAAACAGAGTGCTTGAAGATCTCTGAACAGAGGTTCATAACATTGTACAGGAGATGATGAACAAAACCATCCCCAAGAAAAAGAAATGCAAGAAGGCAAAGTGGTTGCCTGAGGAGGTCTTACACAACTGAGAAAAGAAGAGAAGCAAAAGGCAAGGAAGAAAAGGTAAGATATAGCCAACTGAATGCAGAGTTTCAGAGAATAGCAAGGAGAGACATGAAAACCTTCTTAAGTGAACAATGCAAAGAAATAGAGGAAAACAACAGAAAGGGAAAGAACAGAGATCACTTTAAGAAAATTAGAGATACCAAGGGAGCATTTCATGCAAAGATAGGCACCATAAAGGACAAAAAGAGCAAGGACCTAAAAGAAGCACAAGGTATTAAGTAGAGGTGGCAAATATACACAGAGAAACTGTACAAAAAAGGTCTTAATGACCAGGATAACCATAATGGTATGGTCACTCACCAAGAGCCAAACATCCTGGAGTGTGTAGTCAACTGGGCCTTAGGAAGCATTATTATGAACAAAGCTAATGGAGGTAATGGAATTCCAGCTGAGCTTTTCAAAACTTAAAAGATAATGCTGATAAAGTGCTACATTCATTATCCCAGCAAATTTGGAAAACACAAAAGTGCTCACAGGGCTAGCTAGAAAAGTTCAGTTTTCCTTCCAATCCCAAAGAAAGGCAATGCCAAAGAATGTTCAAATTACCCTAAAATTGCAGCCAATTCACATCTAGCAAGCTTATACTCAAAATCCTTCAAATTAGGCATCAGCAGTACATGAACCGAGAACTTCCAGATGTAGAAAGAGGATTTAGAAAAGGCAGAGGAACAAGAGATCAAATTGCGAACATATGCTGGATCATAGAAAAACCAAGGAGAATCCAATAAAGAATCTGCTTCATTTACGATACTAAAGCCCTTGACAGTGTGAGTAACAGCAAATTGTGGAATATTCTTAAAGAGGTTAGAATACTAGACAACATTACCTCTTCTGGAGAAATCTGTATGCAGGTCAAGAAGCAACAGGTAGAACTGGACACAGAAAAAGGGAATACTTCAAAATTGGAGAAGAAGTATGCCTAGGCTGTATATTGTCCCCCTGCTTATTTAACTTATATGCAGAGTACATCATACAAAATGCTAAGCTAGATGACTCACAAGTTGGGATCAAGACTGCCAAGAGAATTGTCAGCAACCTCAGATATGCAGATGATACAATCTTAATGGCAGAAAGTGGAGATAAATGAGCCTCTTGATGAAGTTGAAAGAGGAGATTGAAAAAGCTGGCTTAAAACTCAACATTCAGAAAATGAAGATCATGGCACCTGGCCCTATCACTCCATAGGAAATAGATGGAGAAACAAAGGAAACAGTGACAGATTTCATTTTCTTGGGCTTCAAATTCAATGCAGATGGTGACTACATCCATGAAATTAAAAAATGCTTGCTCATTGGCAGAAAAGCTATGACGAACCTAGACAGCAGGTTAAAAAGCAGAGACATCACTTTGCTGACAAACGTTCTTATAGTCAAAGCTATGGTTTTTTCAGTAGTCATGTACAAATGTGAGAGTTAGACCATAAAGAAGGCTGAGTGCTGAAGAATTAATGCTTTCAAACTGTGGTGCTGGAGAAGACTCCTGAGAGTCCCTTAGACAGCAAGGAAATCAAGCCAATCAATCCTAAAGGAAATCAATCCTGATTATACATTGGAAGGACTGGGGCTGAAGCTGAAACTCCAATACTTTGGCCACCTAATGTGAAGAGTTGATTCATTTAAAAGACCATGATGGTGGGAAAGATTGAGAAAAAGAGGAAGAGGGGAGCGACAGAGGATGAGATGATTGGATGGCATCACTGACTCAATGAACATGAGTTTGAGCAAACTTAGGAAGTTAGTGAAGAACAGGAAAGCCTGGTGTGCTGTAGTTTATGGGATCACAAATGCCAGAGTTAGTGACTGAACAAGTATTCTTTATCCATTCATCTACTGATGGACTTTTAAGTTGCTTCCATGTCTTGACAATTATAAACAACGCTACTATGAACACTGGAGCATAGCTTTTTCTTTTCTTCAATTTTGTAGATCTTATTTTATTTTTTAATTTAAATTTATTTATTTTAACTGGAGGTTAATTACTTTACAATATTGCATTGGTTTTGCCATACATCAACACGAATCTGCCACAGATGTACATGCATTCCAAATCCTGAATCCCCCTCCCACCTCCCTCCCCATACCATCCCTCTGGGTCATCCCAGTGCACCAGCCCCAAGCATCCTATATCCTGCATTGAACCTAGACTGGCGATTCGTGGTTAGTACTCTGCGTTGTGGAGTATAGCTTTTTGAATTGGTGTTTTAATTCTTTTCCATACATACAGCCAGTAGTGGAAATGCCATGTCATCAGTTCAGTTCATTTCAGTCGCTCAGTCGTGTCTGACTTTTTGTGACCCCATGAATTGCAGCACGCCAGGCCTCCCTGTCCATCACCAACTCCCGGAGTTCACTCAGACTCACATACATCGAGTCAGTGATGCCAACCAGCCATCTCATCCTCTGTCATCCCCTTCTCCTCCTGCCACCAATCCCTCCCAGCATCAGAGTTGTTTCCAATGAATCAACTCTTCACATGAGGTGGCTAAAGTACTGGAGTTTCAGCTTTAGCATCATTCCTTCCAAAGAAATCCCAAGGCTGATCTCCTTCAGAATGGACTGGTTGGATCTCCTTGCAGTCCAAAGGACTCTCAAGAGTCTTCTCCAACACCACAGTTCAAAGCATCAATTCTTCGGCACTCAGCTTTCTTCACAGTCCAACTCTCACAACCATACATGACTACTGGAAAAACCATAGCCTTGACTAGACAGACCTTTGTTGGCAAAGTAATGTCTCTGCTTTTCAACATGCTATCTAGGTTGGTCATAACTTTTCTTCCAAGGAGTAAGTGTCTTTTAATTTCATGGCTGCAGTCATCATCTGCAGTGGTTTTGGAGCCCAGAAAAATAAAGTCAGCCTCTGTTTCCACTGTTTCTCCATCTACTTGCCATGAAGTGATGGGACTGGATGCCATGATCTTCGTTTTCTGAATGTTGAGCTTTAAGCCAACTTTTTCACTCTTCACTTACTTTTATCAAGAGGCTTTTTAGTTCCTCTTCACTGTCTGCCATAAGGGTGGTGTCATCTACATATATGAGGTTATTGATATTTCTCCCGGCAATCTTGATTCCACCTTGTGCTTCTTCCAGCTCAGCGTTTCTCATGATGTACTCTGTATATAAGTTAAATAAGCAGGGTGACAATATACAGCCTTGGCGTACTCCTTTTCCTATTTGGAACCAGTCTCATATGGTAGTTCTATTTTTAATTTTTGAAGAAACTTCATACTGTTTTCCTTAGTGGTTACGCTTATACATTCCCACCGACAGTGTACAAGTGCTCCCTTTTCTCCACATTCACACCAACATTTGTTATTTGTGTTCTTTTTGATGATGACCACTCTGATAGGTGTGAATTGATATCTCATTGTGGTTTTGATCCGCTTTTCCCTGATGATTGGCAGTGTTGAGAACCTTGGCCACCTGCATTTCCCCTTTGGAAAAATGTTTGTTTGGTTTTTCTTTCCACTTTCAATCAGGTGGTTTATTTTTTTTATGTGGAGTTGTATAGGCTATTTATATATGTTGTATATTAATCCCTATTGATCACATCATTTGAAACTATCTTCTCCCATTCAGTAGGAGAAATTTTCTTTTCATTTGTTAATGATTTTCTTTGCTGTGCCAAAACTTTTAGTTAATTAGATCCTATTTCTTTATTTTTGCTTTATTTTCTTACTTTAGGAAATGGACGTGAAAAGATATTGCTGTAGTTTATGTCAAAGCTTCCTCTGTTTTCCTCTAGGAATTTTACAGTATCTAGTCTTACATTTAGGTCTTTATCCATCTTGAGTTTACTTCTGTATATGGTGTTAGAGAATGTTGTAATTTCAGTCTTTTACATGTAGTTGTCCAGATTTTCCAGTACCATTTATTGAAGAGACTGTCTTTTCTGTCATATATTCTTGCCTCCTTTGTTGTAGATTAATTGACTATAAGGATGTGGATTTATCTCTGGATTCTGTATCCTTTTCCATTAATCTCTGTATCATTTTTTATGCCAGTGTCATATTGATGTGATTACTGTAGCATTATAGTATAATCTGAAGTCAGGGAGTCTTATTATAAAACATCTATAGTTACCTACATTACACATTCTGATATAATGACAGTTTCACAGAGGGGGAATTTTCATACCGTAGTTATTAATACGATAACTCTTCAAACTAGATTTTCAAATACCTTTGCAACACAAGTAAATAGCATTAGGTATAATAGTATTCATCCAATAGATATTAACTGGATACTAATTATGTGTTTGTCAAGTCTTCTGGTAGGTTTTGGAAAAACATTGATGTTGGTACCTTCCATCAGAAATTTTCCCTTCGAAATTCTGTGTGAAATTGGATTGGAAATTCCATACTCAGGAAATAGTGGTCAGTTGTAGAGCACTACCCAATAAAAGTTCTGCTCAAGTTTCAAAATAAATACCATAATGCATTGTGAGAGCAGCAGAACACTGGAAAGGAACCTCTATTACTGAATGCCATTGTTGAGGACATGGGGAAAAGTCTCAAATTTGTGACCTTCTAGGAAAACATAAAATTCATAAAAAGCCCTATGGGAATTGTTTGTGAATCAAATAACCAGTGGAATCTCATTATTCCAAAACATCTCTGTTTAGTATGCTTATTTGTTCTTCTCCTCAGTGTATTTTCTGTTAGATTTCTGTTGCAAAAATCTCATACTGATTATTTGCCTTTAAAGCAAAATGTTGAACTGGAAACATTCTCACATCCACTCTTGTTCTAAACTGCTATTGACATCTATGTACTTGGCATGCAAAATTGGCCTAATATCTTTCTAGACTCCCTAAAAGGCCTGCTGCACTACAGTGAATTTAAAATACATTGACTTCAAATGCTGCTGTACTTCCTAACAAGTTTATCTTGACACCATTAGTCCCTGCTACAATATTTTTGATAAGCTATTTATTTTATCAAATATATTTGACAGTCTCATTTTTGTGACACCACAGAACTATATTGAAAAGAATATTCATCTCCATCTAATTAGAAATGGTATATATTGAGGTGTGTAATATAACTTTTCTTTCTTTTGGTAGTAGTCTAATAGCATTTATAGTCTCATTCTAGGATAATTTTTAATTTAATTGATAATGAAACCCACATTAAATTTTTTCCATCTTTGTACATATAATTGTTATGTACCAATAAGCAGCTTTGATGATTTTAAGTGTTACCTTTTGTTTTCAAATACTTTTAATGTGATCTGCTATTGATTCTATGTTTTTATGATGCCTATCATTTCCAGTTACTTTTACAAAATTCAAAAATAACTAGTAGTGTGGTTCCTAAAAAGAAGAAAGAATTTAGGATGTGTTTTGCAAAACAAACAGGTGGGGACACATTTAAACTTTGTTATAAATTTCAGAGTGATTCCCCTGATTACTAGATTTGCTATGTAGCCTGTCACCTATTTTTGTATGGCCCACACATTACAAAGTTTTTTCTTAATATTTTACACTTTTAAAAATTAATATATTTTTAATTGAAGGATAATTGCTTTACAGAATTTTGTTGTTTTCTGTCAAACATCAGCATAAATCAGCCATAGAAGTACATACATCCCCTCCTTCTAAAAACTGAAAGAATAATGTTTTATGACAGGTAAAATTTTAAATTCATATGTCAATACCCACAAATTAAGTTTCATTGAAACACAGCCACATATATCTTCCAGTTTGTGTTCCAATNATACATCCCCTCCTTCTAAAAACTGAAAGAATAATGTTTTATGACAGGTAAAATTTTAAATTCATATGTCAATACCCACAAATTAAGTTTCATTGAAACACAGCCACATATATCTTCCAGTTTGTGTTCCAATGGCAAGGCTGTGTAGTTGTGATAGAGAATCTCTGCCTGCAAATTCTAATTGTTTACTTCCCCATTTATTTGAAAAGTGTGTTGACTCTTATAGAGACAACTGTTCCTCTTGCACTTTCCCTTTAGTTTGAGAAAAAACAAAAACAGAATCAAACTTCACCAAGCTAAAATGAGAATACATTATAAGGGTACAGGGATGATTCATAAAATAAAAATGGAGTTGTACTTCAAAAAAGCACTGGGATCTCAAGTTTAAACAGCCATCTTAATACTTTATATTTCTAACTCCCTGTTCATCTCTTCCATTTCTTTTTCTCTATTTAGAAAAGACTCTTCTGCTTCTTCAGTAAACATAGATGTTTCTTACATCTATAGAAACTTACCCCATGTTCCACATCCCACATATATCTGTACTTTTTATATCAAGCTCCTAAAATCTTGCATTACTGGTCAAACTATTGAAATGTAGATTGATTCTTTGTCCCAATCCTAAATCCTGAGAACATTTTTTTTTTCCTGTACAGTTCATACAATTCATGATCAGAACATGGTTCTGCATTAGTACACAGAGTTTGCGTGAGTGGTTGATCACTTTGGTCATGTCCAACCCTTTGCAATCCTATGGAGTATAGCTTGCCAGGCTCCTCTGTCCATAGAATTCTCCAGGCAAGAATATTGGAGTGGGTTGCCATGGCCTCCTACATGGGATTTTAACGGCCCAGGGATCAAACCTGCATCTCCTGTATTGCAGGTGGATTATTTGCCCACTGAGCCACCAGGGAAACCTCAGGACACAGAGTATATACAGCATTATAAATATGTGTGCATCTATAAACCAAGAGTTTTTAAGAGGTACTGATAACATGTGAACACACTATTTAAATTGTATTCTATTACAGGCAGTTCTTTTCTATCACTTTTTATTTTTCATTTTCTAATTCTGATTGAGGCATACCAAACAGATTCACAGGAACGAGTTTAAAAAAAACAATGATCTAGAAACATTGATCTAGAGGTCTAGTTTTGAAACATCACTGCCATCACTGCCTCTAGTGTCAATTATGATTATTTTTAAATGTATATTCTAATATGTTCATATTTAAGAAAACAGGAAATACAAATACCTTACTATTTGTAGGGAAGACTATCAGTCATACAATAGTCCAGACTGTGGTGACTGTGGCATTTAAAAGGCAATTTATTTAACCATTAGAGACTTTACCCAGCCTCCTAGAAACATTGAAAGCTCTATGCNTGTTCATATTTAAGAAAACAGGAAATACAAATACCTTACTATTTGTAGGGAAGACTATCAGTCATACAATAGTCCAGACTGTGGTGACTGTGGCATTTAAAAGGCAATTTATTTAACCATTAGAGACTTTACCCAGCCTCCTAGAAACATTGAAAGCTCTATGCTACTCCAAGCGAAAGACCAATGACATTTTTCACCTGTAGGATTTTGAGCCTACCTCATCTTTAAAGCAGATAAAACTCAGAGAACTCCTATTCAACTTTGAAGAATACAAATTTTAATAAGAAGTGAAATTTCAAGCAAAAATGAGGGGGAGTGTAGTGAGCAGGATATTGCTAATTTATTAGACCTGTCACTTATATTTCTACTCCCACCATGACACTGTTTTAAGTGTCAGTGAAGCATGAGGATGAAAGACTTTTGAAGCCGTATCAAAGAAAAATAAGTTCTTTGACATAGAGTACAGGTACCTGAATTTAATATTTTCTCAGCTTTCACTTTTGATGCTCATTCATAATATACCATCATTTGTAAATGAAACTAATGCATTGGGGAAAATAATTTTACTTACTGGGCCATTTCTGATTCAGCCACTGAAAAACACATAGACTTAAAAATGATCTAACACATGAAACAAATTATGTAAGTTAAACAGTTAAAAATCATTGAAATGCTCATATTAAATAGAAAGTAAAGTTTTAATATTAATACTCAAGTAAATTTGTAAAATCTAGGCACATTAAATTTTTATAAAATTGTTATGTTGTTTAGAAATAAATTATTTTTGTTGTTATTCAGTCGGTTGTATCTGACTCTTTGCAACCCCATGGACTGTAGCAAGCCAGGCTTCCTTGTCCTTCAGTAGGCCTTGGAGTTTGCTCAAACTCATGTTTATTGAGTCAGGGATGCCATCGAACCATCTCATCCTCTGTCACCCCATTCTGTTCCTGCCCTCAATCTTTCCCAGTATCAGGGTATTTTCCAATGAGTTGACTCTAAAATTTCTTGGTTACTTTTTTTCCAATGATGTGAATCAGGTGGTAAAAGTATTGGAGTTTCAGCTTTAGCATCAGTTCTTTCAATGAATATTCATGGTTGATTTCCTTTAGGATTGACTGGTTTGAATTGTTATGCTGTTTAGAAATAAATTACAGATTGATAAATATGGTTGTTCACCTTATTTCTTAATATGTACTTCTCTGAATCTTATTTTGTTCAAAACTGAATGATAATGCATCTCAAAGCCATTATTCATCCAACGGCCATGTAAAATAGTATGTAGGAACCATAATTTATTCAATCACTTGTGGATGAGCATTCCTTTTGCAGCCACCCTTTTGCCACTATATGCACTGGCTCAATGATTCAGTTCAGTTCCTTTCAGTCACTCATGTTCAATGCTTTGCGACCCCATGGACTGCAGCACACCAGGTTTCCCTCTCCATTACCAACTATCAGAGCTTGCTCAAACTCATATCCATCGAGCTGGTGATCCATCCAGTCATCTCATCCTCTGTCATCCCCTTCTTTGGCTTTCAGTCTTTCCCAGCATTAGGGTCTTTTTCCAATGAGTCAGTTCTTCACATCAGGTGGCCAAACTATTAGTTTCATCTTCAGCATCAGTCCTTCCAAAGAATATTCAGGACTGATTTCCTTTAGGATTGAATGGTTTGATCTCCTTGCAGTCCAAGTGAACAAGAGTCTTCTCCAACACCACAGTTCAAAAGCATCAATTCTTCAGCCCTCAGCTTTCTTTATAGTCCAACTCTCAAATCCATACATGACTACTGGAAAAACCAAAGCTTTGACTAGACAGATCTTTGTTGGTAAAGTAACATCTCTGCTTTTTAATATGCTGTCCAGGTTCAATGATTTTTTTTTTAAATATTCTGTCTAGGTTCAATGATTATCTTTATTACAATACATTTAAGTAATTAGCATTTCCCTGGTGGCTTAGACAGTCAAGAATCTGCCTACAATGCAGGAGACTCAGGTTAATTTCCTGGTCAGAAAGATCCCCTAGAGAATGGAATGTCAACCCACACCAGCATTCTTGCCTGGAGAATGGAATGGGCAAAGGACCCTGGCAGGCTTCAGTCCATGGGATCCCAAAGAGTCGGACATGACTGAGTGACTAACACTTTCACTTTCAGCTGCATTTACTTTGTGGAACTGATTTTAAGGAATGAAATTGTTAAATATTATTGAAACTGTAGGTGTGTTTAATTAAATATTACCAGACTGCCTTCTAAAGAGGCCTTGAAAATTATACATCTATCATTAATTTATGACAATCTCCTTTTCTCCACAAAATGTTTAGCAACACATATTATTTCTTTTTATATTTTGTTAACTTTATAGATACACATTAATTTGAGATTCCCTGGTGACTCAGTTGTAAAGAATCCTCCCTCCAAACAGGAGATATGGGTTTGCTCCCTAGTTTGGGAAGATCCCCTGGAGAAGGGAATGTCAATCCACTCCAGTATTCTTGCCTGGAGAATACCATGGACAGAGGAACCTAATGGGCTACAGTCCATTAATCTCAAAGAGTTGGACATGACTTAGTGACAAAACAATGACATTGCCTTTCTATGGAATTTGAGACGGTTTATTTATTTTTCATATTAAAACCAGATTTCCACATATTTTTCCTCTAAATAAGCTAATATTTTTGTTTCTTTTTCCTATAATTTATCTTCTTGAAATTTCATAAAGTTTAGATTTCCTATGATTTTTATAATGAGACA
>SJYR01004928.1:99147-114869 GCA_006410655.1 Kobus ellipsiprymnus
TTTGGAAAATTAAAAAAAAATTACATTATTTGAAATTCCCAGAAGACTTCAGAAGGTCTTATGTTTTATTTTTAATTCTATTTCATGGCCATATTTAATTTAAAAACAATCTTTCGTCTTTCTTTCTTTAGTAATTTGTGCATTCTCAAAACACACAGACATATACATACATTCTGTAGCAGTCTCAAGATTTTTATGTCCTTTGATAGATCTTATTTGACTTCAAAATATAGTACAAAATATTATCAGAATAAAAACAGCTTTGTAAATATACTTTGAATTTGTGACCATTTCTTAAAAGAATAATTTTCATTTTTTTTAGTAGGAAAATACATTTCCAGAATTTTCCTCTTCAGCACATCCTTTTCATTAATATCCTTCCCCCAAAAAGTGACTTCAAACAATTGTTTACCAAGCTCATGATTCATGAGGATTTTTTTCCGGTTTTACTTAGATATAATTTAGTGTATAACACAATGATTTGATATATGTGTATGTTGGAAATTGATTGCTTAATCCATCACCTCAATACTCAAAATTATTGTTTCTTGTGGTGAGAACTTTTAAGGTCCACTCTGTTGGCAACTTTCAAATATACAGTGCAGTGTTGCAAACTCTAGTTTACCATTTTTTTGTTAAGTTCCTAAGTCATGTCTGACTCTTTGCAGTCCCATAGATTGCAGCACGCCGGGCTTCCTTGTCCTTCACTATCTCCTGGAGTTCATCGTACTATACACTATATAGGGCTTCTGAGGTGGCACTAGTGGTAACGATCCCCGCTACCAATGCAGGAGACGTAAGAGATGCAAGTTCAATCCCTGGGTTGGGATTGAACCTCCAGGTCCCCTGGAGGAGGGCACAGAAACCCACTCTAGTAATCTTGCCTGGAGAATCCCATGGACAGAGGAGCCTGGTGGCCTACAGTCCATGAGGTTGCAAAGAGTTGGAATGCAGCAATGACTGAAGTTATTTAGCACACACATACATTATATACATAGTTCACCATACTATACATTATATTTTCAGAATGTATTGATCTTGTAGCTGGGAATCTGCTCACCTTTATCCATTTACCCCATCCCCTGTTTCTCATTTCTGGTGATCACCAAAGATTGGTAATCACCAGTCTGTTCCGTTTATTATTATTATCTTTTTCAGATTCCACATATAAATGTGATCATCCAGTGTAAGTCTTTGTCTGATTTATTTTATTTAACGTGATGCCCTCTCTCTTCCTGTGACTCTTGTCAATTTAATTATAATGTATCATGGTGTAACCCCTTTGGTTTAAACTAGTTGGAGTCTTTGGAGCTTCATGAATCTCAGTGTCCATTTCTCTCCCTAGATTTGGGAAGTTTTCAGCTATTATTGCTTTAAATATACTTTCTGTCTATCTCTTTATCTCTTTCCCTTTTGAGATTCCCAAACTGTGTATGTTATTTCCTTTATTTGTATCCCATAAGTTCAGTAAATTTCACATTTTTCTTTTTTCTTTCCTTGTTCTTTTGTTTGTTTGTTTACTTCTCTAATTTAACAATTTCAAATGACATTTTTGAGTTCCCTGGTTCTTCTTCTTGGTTGAGTTGCTCTCTGTCGACTTCTTCAGTTTAATTATTGACTTCTTAAACTCTAGGTTTCTTTTTTAATGGTTTCTGTTTCTTTATTTAACTTCTCATTTTGACAATGCATTGTTTCCTTAATTTTGTTTGTTTGTCCTTGTTTAGCTTACAGCTTATTTAAGAGGATTATTCTAAATTCTTTGTCTCTGACAAAGAAGATCATAAATCTTCATTTCTTTAGGGTCAGTTATTGGAAATTATTTTTCTTCTGTGGTGTCATATTTACCCAATCTTTTCATGACCCATGATTCCTTGCCTTGGTATGTATGCATTTGGGTAAGCAGTCTCCTCTTCCACACTTTACAGTTTGCTTTCAACAGAGACAGTCCTTGACCAGTCAATTCAGCTTGCAGTTTTGGATGAGTCTGCTGGTAGCATCTTTGGGCAGGTACAACTTGCTATTGGGGTCTCTATTTGGTGACATCACAGCCTGAACTATGAGTTTGGGTGCATGCTCCTTGCTAACAGCTCTTGGATAGGACTGCTGGCTGGGTTTCCTGCTCAAGAGTGGCTATGATAGTCTCTGTAGATGTGTGGATTCTCTACTCAGGCTTCCTAGTTGGATGAGGCTAGATGCTACCCTCAGTAGTTGAACAAGGCTGTGAATTTGCTTTCCTAGCTGAGTGGGGCTATAGAAGAGGCTCTGTGACTATTACTTCTGAATATCTTGGGATCCAAATCAGGCAGAATTTCCATGAAGCTCTTGGGCCAGCCATGCCCAATGTAGATGGATAGAATTTTCCACTTGGGTGTGCTATTGTTGGGAGAGATATAGAAAAAAATTGCACAGCTTTCTAGATGATGTGGTCAGGCCTCCTTGATAGACAGGGCTGGAAGCTATATTTAGCCTTAGATGGGCCTCTGAATTTGATTGCAATCATGGGCTAGGTAATCAGGCATCATAGCTTGAAGGACTTGTTGGATGTGGACCCAAATCAGGCATATCTGCCCACTGAACTCCTTGGCCACGTAGGACCATCAGCTGGGCTCTGCAGAGGAGCAGAACTGCTAACAGGGCTCTCTGCTTGGGCACTGCAGCAAGGCTCCCACGTGCTCTAGTCAGGTTTCCTGGTTGAATGATACTGAAAGCAATACTCAAGACAAGGCTGGGCCACAAACCTTGCCTAACAAGGTGGAACAGGTTCTAAATTGGTTTGGCTGATGGGCTGGGGACCTAAAACAAGCAGAACTGCTCTGACACTGCCTAAATGGGGCTGGAGGATGGAACATGGTGCTTCCAGTTGCTCCAGAAAGTTTCCAAGCCAGACTGTACTGAGGGCTATAAATCACCCAGTGGACTGGACTTTGAATTTGCTCCTCTGTCCTGTTGGGGCTGCAGAACTGGCTCCAAGCCTGGTTTGGCTTGTTGGTTGAGGCTTGAATCAGGCAAATCTCATTGGTCTCTCTGGCCAGACAGGGCCACCATCTTGGCTCTGCACATCAACAGATCCACTGGTTGGGTTCTCTGCTCTGGTGCCACTTTAACCATCGTTGTTGGATGAGCTAGGCCACTTCTCAGGTCTTTTGGTTAGGCTGCCTGATTGGATAAAACTTAAGACTATATTCAGCAGTAGGAAGGACTTCAAATTTGCTATCTTGCCCAGACAAGGTGATAGAAAAGGCTCTAGGTCATCTATGGTTCTTTGGTTGTGGACGCAAATCAAGCATAACTATATCTCGAGATGCCTGGCCAGATTGATTCATCAGCTCGGCTCTACAATCCTGCAGAGTACTGCCTGGGATGTCCACAGCGGAACAACTGAACAGAGAAAGGCAACCTGCTGAGGTCCACATGTCCAAGCCTCCTTCTCCTTTTCCATCTCAATCTGATCTCCAGTGGTCAAGTCCCTCAAATCCACCCTCTATTCCCATAGGGCAAGACCTGAGTGGGCCTCCTAGAAAGTGACCCACAGTGCTGGAATGCTGAACATCAACCTTGGGCTCTCTATTTCCTACTGGAGAAACCCTTGGTTGGCACTGTGCCTGTCTCTTGTGCTTCTAATGTCATTCTTCTTGCCTATCTCAGTCTCTGGATCAAGGGGGTGCCTCAGCTTCACTCCTGTGTTCCAGGATTTTCATATTGATGTTTTGGCTATGGATACTTGCTAGCTGATCTTTTGGTGAAGGGAACTAAAAGTCAGGAACAACCTACTTTGCCATCTTGATCTTGTCACGCCAGTGCTAGCAGGTTTGCATTTATAATGGACTCGGCAGGACAATTCATCTGATTTTTTTTTCATTGAAATGCAGTTGATTTTCAATATTGTATAAGTTTTAGCTATGGAGTGTAGTGACTCATTTGAAAAGCCCCTAATGCTGGGAAATATTGAGGGCAGGATGATAAGGGGACAACAAAGGATGAGATGGTTGGATGGCATCACCGACTCAATGGACATGAGTTTGGGTAAACTCCAGGAGCTGGTGATGGACAGGGAGGCCTGGCATGCTGCGGTTCATGGGGTTGCAAACAGTGGGACACAGCTGAGGGACTGAACTGAACTGAACTGAACTGTAGTGACTCAGTATTTTTGTATATTATACTTCATTTTAAGTTATTAAAGGATAATGGCTATAATTCCTTGTGTTATTCAGCATATCCTTGTCACATACTATTTTATACATTGTAATTTATATATGTTATTCCCATTCCCCTAATTTACCCCTCCTTCCTTCCCTCTCCTCTCCAGTAACCACATGCTTTTTCTTTCTATATTTGTGGGTCTTTCTGTTTTACATATATATATATATATAATATATTAATATATATTAGAGAGAGAGAGAATTTATATTCCACATATAAGTGATATCATACAACTTTGCCTTCCTCTGACTTATTTCATTAAGCATAATATTTTTTAGGTCCATCCATCCATGTTGCTGCAAATGGTAGAACTTTCTTCTTTCTCTGGCTGAGTGATATTCTGGTGTGCGTAACATCTTAACACAGTCATCTGTAGATGGGCACTTGGGTTGCTTTCATGTCTTGGCTATTGCAAATATCCCTAAGCATGGATAGTGCCCTCATATTTTCTGGGTGTTTACCCAGAAGTGGAATTGCTGGATCCTGCTGGTGCTAGTGGTGAAGAACCTGTCTGCCAAGGCCAGACATATAAGAGACGGAATTTCAATCCCTGAGTCAGGAAAATCCTCTGGAGGAGGGCATGACAACCCACTCCAGTATTTTTGCCTGGAGAATCCCATGGATAGAGGAGGCTGGAAGGCTATAGTCCATAGGACTGCACAGAATTGGACACAACTGAAGCAACTTAGCACACACACATGATAATTATGTTTTCAGTCAGTTCAGTTCAGTCGCTCAGTCGTGTCCGACAAATTTTTCTTTTTTTTGAGGAATCTCCATACAGTTTTCCACAGTGGCTGCACCAATTTATATCCCCCACTGACAGTGTACAAGGGTTCCCTTTTCTATACATCCTCTTCAACATTTGTTATTTGGCCACCTTTTGATGGTGGCCATTCTGACAGATGTGAGGTGCTATCTCATTGTGGATACAAGTAAATGGAAAGATATCCGATGCTTTCGGATTAGAAGAATTAATATAGCTAAAATAGCCATATTGCCCAAAGCAATCTATAGCTGTAATGCAAATCCCTACTTAAAAAAAAAAAAAAAAAGCACATGGCATCTTCCACAGAATTAGAGCAAATAATCCAAAAAATAAGCCAGAAAAGACCCCAAATTGCCAAAAAAAAAAAATCTTAAGAAAAAAAAAGACTATCCTATAGCTTTTTGTATAAAGATATACCAATGACTAACAGACATAAGAAAGGATGTTCAACATCACTAATTATGATAGAAATTTCAATTAGAGATCATTTGGTTTTAACACTTTGCTCCCACAGCTATGGGAGGTGGGGGTAGGTTGTTGTTGTTGTTGTTCAGTCACCAAGCCATGTCTGACTCTTCACGACCCCATGGACTGCAGCTTGCCAGGCCTCCCTGTCCCTCACTATCTCCTGGAGTTTGCTCAAGTTCATGTTCATTGCATCAGTGATGCTGTCCAGCCATCTCATCCTCTGATTCCCTCTTCTCTTTCTGCCTGCAGTCTTCCACAGCATCAGAGACTTTTCCAGTGAGTTATCCATCCACATCAGATGACCAAAATACTGGAGCTTCAGCCTCAGCATCAGTCCTTCCAGCAGATCTCCCTTAAGAGTGACTGGTTTTATCTCCTTGCTGTCCAAGGGACTTTCAGGAGTCTTCTCTAGCACCATAGTTCAAAAGCATCAATTCTTTGGCATTCTGCCTTATTTATGGTCCAGCTCTCACAACTAAACATGACCACTGGGAAGACCATAGCCTTGACAATATGGATTGTTGTCAGCAGAATAATGTCTCTGCTTTCAAACACATTGTCTAGTTTTGTCATTGCTTTCCTGCCAAGAAGCAATCCTCTTCTTATTTCATGGCTGCAGTCACTATCTGCAGTGATTTGGGAGCACAAGAAGAGGAAAATTGTCACAACTTCCACACTTTACCCTTCTATTTGCCATGCAGTAATGGGGCCAGATGCCATGATTTTTTTTTAATAGTTAGTCATAAGCATATGACTAAATTTCACTCTCCTCCTTCGCCCTCATCAAGAGGTTCTTTAGTTCCTCTTCGCTTTCTGCCATTAGAGTAGTATCATCCACATATCTGAGGTTGTTGATGTTTCTCCCACCTATCTGATTCCAGATTGCAACTCATTCAGGCAGATATTTATAATGTGCTCAGTGTATAGATTAAACAAACAGGGTGACAGCAGACAGCCCTGACATACTTTTTTCTAGATCTTGAACCAATCAGTTGTTCCATACAGGGTTCTAACTATAGCTTCTTGACCTGCATACAGGTGTCTCAGGAAACAGGTAAGATGGTCTGATGCTCCCATCTCTCTAAGAGCTTTCCACAGTTTGTCATGATCAAACAGTCAAAAACTTTATTGTAGTTGATGAAACAGACACAGATTTTTTTTTTCCTGAAATTCTCTTGCTTTCTCTATAATCCAGTGGATGTTGGCAATTTGATATCTAGTTCCTCTTCCTTTTCTAAACCTAGCTTGGACATCTGGAAGTTTTTGGTTCCCATAATGCTGAAGCCTAGCATGCAAGTTTTTAAGCATGACCTTACTAGCATGGGAAATGAGTGCAATTGTCCAGTGGTTAGCATATTCTTTGGTACTACCCTTCTTGGGGATTGGGATGAGGATTGATCTTTTCCAGTCCCATGGCCACTGCTGGGTCTTCCAGATTTGCTGACATAATGAATACAAAACCTTGATGGCATCATCCTTTAGGGATTTGAATAGTTCTGCTGGAATTCCATCACATCCACTAGCTTTATTAACAGCAGTGTTTCTTAAGCTCCACTTGACTTTGCACTTTGAGATGTCTGGCTCTGGGTGACACCATCACAGTAATCTGGCTCATTAAGATCTATTTCACACAGTTCTTCCCTATTTTCTTTCTATCTCTTCTTGATCTATCCAGCGTCTACTAGGTCTCTACCATTTTTATTCTTTACTGTGCCCATCTTTGGGCAGAATGCACCGATGATGTTTCCCATTTTCCTGAAGAGATAGGGGTAGGTAACTATGCTATTCAAAGTTAGCTGGCTATTTTGAGGGAAGCTTTGGCTCTCCTCATGTGTTGACTCATCCTCAACAAGGTAGCCCAAGCATAAGTGGGTAAAGATGGCAGAGGCAAGGTTATCATGGGAAAGGCAAGTTGACCATGACAGAAAGAGCTACTTCAAGCAGAAAAACAGAACATCTTGAGGTCTAGACTCAGAAATATCATAGCATCATTTCCATAGCATTCTATTGGCCAAACTAAATTCCAAGTTCATCCCAGAATTAGAGTGTGTAAGGACTTCAAATTGTCAGACAAGGGATGTGGAAACAGAGACTATTAGTTAGAACCATCAAAGCATGCACTCTAACAGAATATTCATAATGCACATCAAATTTTCCATTAGTTTTTGCTTTAAACAAGTCAAAAAACTATCATATATTTTACCTTGTAGAATTAAGTAATATTTTAGAAACTAAGTGTTATATTACTAGAAACATGTACTACAGAATCAGACATAGCTGGTTTTGAATCTCTACTTGTATTTACTTGGACATAGTAACTTATCTTTGAAACCATAAATTTTGTATCAATTATGGAGAATGATGCAAATATGCCAAGGTTTTACACATATTAGGGATGATGCTTATTAGTATCTGAACATTATTACATACTCAGAAGCTTGAAGTTATGTCTTAAGGTTACATCAATCCCTTATGGTGGGATGGCAATGTTAGAATATATGGATATATACAAAAGTAAGGAAACCAAAGCTGTATCATGTCATAGATGTCTGTCAGACTTTTAATTTGTAAGACTATAATTGGTATAAACTTGATTTAGCTCTGATAAAGTTTTTTGTCCAAAATAATATGGTGTCTTCTATAGAAACAGTACAAATTAGACCTTTAATAGCAAAGCATATGCTTTTCAGACAGTATTCCTTCAATTTATTGAAGACCCCAAATAGAATATTATTATTTGATATTTTAAAGTGATTTATTGAACTTTTGTGTGGTATAATATTCATATAGTTATAATATTCATCAGTATTATTATAGAGATGATTTTTATTCTGTTATGCATTGATGCTTCTAGTATAGTTTCATTATCTTCCTTACCTTTCTTGGGTAAATTTTAAGGTGAGAATTAGAAAGGAGAAGTAGAGGTATTGAAATCATTTTTTAATAAATGAAGCAATGCTTAATTTAGAATAATCTATAAAGAAAATACTCAAAAAATTATATGAAGCACATATTATCTCTCCTAACCAGTGACATCCATGGTGGCCATAATACAAAGATTATCTATAAATTTAATCACAAAATAGCTTTTCAAAGCTAATTTTCAGTCATAATTTGCTTTCAATCAATATATAATCCAAAACAGAAATTTTAATAGGCCCCTTGCATATTTATAAGATCTTTTTAAATAACTTTGTCTAAGAGACTTCTAAAAATTCAATAGCTTACAGGCACAAACATTTCTTTTTGGTGCTGAGGTTTGTGGACCATTTGCACTTGGCTAGGCTCAGCCCTGGAGAAGGCAATGGCACCCCACTCCAGTACTCTTGCCTGGAAAATCCCATGGATGGAGGAGCCTGATAGGCTGCGGTCCATGGGGTCGCTAAGAGTCAGACACAACTGAGCGACTTCACTTTCACTTTTCACTTTCATGCATTGGAGATGGAAATGGCAACCCATGCCAGTGTTCTTGCCTGGAGAATCCCAGGAACGGGGGAGCCTGGTGTGCTGC
This sequence comes from Kobus ellipsiprymnus, assembly GCA_006410655.1. Taxonomy (NCBI): domain Eukaryota; kingdom Metazoa; phylum Chordata; class Mammalia; order Artiodactyla; family Bovidae; genus Kobus; species Kobus ellipsiprymnus. Next base: position 108,096 of record SJYR01004928.1, read on the forward strand.
TGTCTATGGGGTTGCACAGAGTCGGACATGACTAAAGTGACTTAGCATAGCATAGCAAAGCATAGGCTCAGCCCTAGGCTGTAGGTCAGTTCTGGTACATTCTGTTTCTCATGTCTCCTCACTGTAGAACACAGTCAGGGGAACCACTACCTTTTAGGTTTCCCTTGTAGTATTTCAAAGCTACTCAAAAAAGGAAAGAGAAACATGAATTGTCTTTTAAATCTCTGCTCAAATTGGACACAGTGTCACTCTCAAATTCATTCCTTCAATTCAAATGTTTATTATATCCATGTCTAACATCAGTTGGGTGTGGACTTGTATTCTGACCATAGAGTAGGGGTGGGAATGTAAATATATGACATTGTATGATTTTACATAAGTTGTCTTTGTTCATAAAAAGTTAGGATTATTCTGCTTTCTCATTCCTATAAACAAACGGATAAACATTTCTATATATCCATATTTCTTGAAGATAAATTACTTAAATATGAGAACTCTTCTTTTCATGGAGAGTATCACAGTAGGTATCCACAGCCAGAGGCACACCACCTGTTTCTGTGAACAAAGTTTTACTGGGACACAGCCACATCCATTCATCTATGTATTATCTATGACTGCTTTTGCATCATAAAAACAGCATTAAATAGTTGAGTGATAGAAACCAGATGCCTGCAAACCTAAAATGTTTGCCCTCTGGTCCTTTAGGAAAAGCATTGTTGACTCTAGCCTATAGAAATGCTTGCCAATTGCACTTCCCATCTCTGTAGGTATGTACTGCTTTTTCCTTTCAAGAAGATGAGTCAATTTTAACTTTCTATGAATTTTATTGTAAATTTCATTAACCAGTAAAATATGGTGAAAGTGACAGTTTGACAGTGTGCATTAAGAAAGACCGACAGTTTTTGCTTTTACTTTTTAGATTTTGGACACACAAAGAATTCTTTGTTATTCTGTTATGAGGCCATTTGGAGTAGAAGCCAGATGTTTCAGCTAACAGTCAATATAGGTGATCTCCCAGATGAATATAAACATGTGAATGACCCCAGCCAGTAACACGTGCAGCAGAAAAACTGCCCAGTTGAGACCAGCTAACACAAAGAAATATGGAAAATAGCAAATCATTGTTTTAAGCCACTAAGTGTTGTGGTGGTTTGACATTCACCAATATGTAACTGACACACAAATTACCACATAGAACAGGTATGTTGCCATAAAAAAATTGACTTTGACTTTGCAGCGTCGCAACAAGCACAGGATAGAAGGCAGTGGGTAGGTTTGGAGAAAACTGGAAACACAGTGTGGTAAATGTTTCTGGAGGTTCAGGAAAAGTGACAATTTTTAAATAATACTCCATATTTGTAAGACCCTTCCAAATGCTCCTTGAAAGTTCCTAGCCATAAACTGGCTTTTCAAATCTTCTGTCCTTGTGTCTCTTGCATTTCTGGAATGATTTATTTTAAAATTGACTTATTTTAAAACTGGTTAAAACAAAGAAATTTTAATTTGCTTCAAAACTGATGGTAATTTTTACTGTCCTAAATGTCCTTGTTAATGTTAGTCTGTTCCTTTCATACTTAAAATTGAAGTCTGGCCAATCAGCTACCAGTTCTGTGATCTCAACTCTCAGTGCTATGGAGAATTTCCCTCACAATATTATCTCTTTAGTAAAGTTACTCAGTTTTGGGTCATTTTTCTTAATGAAATTTTCATTTTGACTAACTTCCAAATTTGGATATGACCACATGGTTTTTTCTGGTCTTATTCCAAGACCGTGGCAAACAATAAAAGAACCCTTCCAGATAGAGTGGTGGGATTGAGTCACTTTATAACTATTTTCTTCCCAAGGGTAATAGGTTGCTCTTGCCTGTAGCCTCCCAAGGTAGTAGATTTCAAATTCTAACATGTTGCTTTGGTGAAAGGATTCCAAAGGAAATGCTCCAAACATTACCAGTAAGTTTATGCATATTTCTTCAAATTAAGTCTTATTATTGGGTTTGCTCCAGAATCTCTGTCTTATATGTGGTATGATGACTTTGTACCATTATTGCTTAGCTAAGATTGGACTACATTTCTCATAAGTTCCCTTTTTTGCATAGTTCTAGGTTAGCATGGGCCACAAGAATATTTGCATGAAATTTAAGAGAAGTAGGTGAAGTAGCAACAGTTACATTTTCAAGATTGATGTTGGATGCCAGGCAGAGCTGTGACTTGTACACATTGTCACAGGACAGCAGACTTGTCTTGCAGGCTTAGGGAAGCTGCTGGCCCCTCAACTCTGTGGATCTCCTGCTTCAGCTGCATTGAGTCTTAAGCCAGAAACATGAGGAGCTCCATAGTAAAGGGGGCTAGCTCCTTCTGCTGGTCCTCGCATAGTCAAGGTTGGAGGCAGAGGGACAATGATATGGATTCCATTGTGTTCTCATGGGCTCATCATACTCTTCTTCACAACCAAATTTTAATTTCATCTAATGACTTCTACTGACCTGTAGAGACAGTAGGCCCAGCATCAGGCCCAGATGTTAAAGTCTACAATAGAGCATTTGTTTATTTTAATGGCTTTCACAGTCACCTGAAGTGTAATCACTTCTTACATTAAGTCTCTTCCTCTGTATCACTCTTAATCATCCCGCTTCCTTGCTCAAACTCTGACTTCCACAGGAAAGCATATACTGCAGACTGAGTGAAGACTAGGATTCAGCTTTTTGAGTTTGTATTTGAAGCTCAGCCTCTTCCTGATCCTGACCATAGACTAGTTCTTCAGCCTCTCTGGACCCCAATTTTTGCATTGTGAAGGTAAGGATGACAATATTACAGCCATAGAGCCTGCTGTATCAGTTAATGTTTAAGTATTTAAAATGTAACCAGCAAAAGTTATTACTGTTACTTTTCATCAAACTATAATGTTTGAGAAAGGGGAAAAATGAACTCATCCTTGCTGCTTTCATTTAATTTGTTGACATTTTCCTAGTGTTGGTATAATATAAATGTGTCAAAATCCTTATTTTGAAGTCCAATGAATTATTGTCCCCTGTAATTTTATATTCAGTTATTTATTTTTAGTAGCATTTGGGGGAGAGAGAGAACCATTTGAGCTAAATTGTTTACCTATCCCCAAATCAGAAAACCTGCTCTTTCTCTGGCATTAAGAGCTACTTCACTTTCACTTTTCACTTTCATGCTTTGGAGGAGGAAATGGCAACCCACTCCAGTGGTCTTGCTTGGAGAATCCCAGGGATGGGGGAGCCCGGTGGGCTGCCATCTATGGGGTCGCATAGAGTTGGACACGACTGAAGCAACTTAGCAGCAGCAGCAGCAAGGGCATTGTGTAGCACACAGTAGGCATTCAACACTTTTTAAATAAAGATCATAATATTTAAAATTTTGCAATTATATTTTTTATTTTATATTTAAGAAAAATTGTGGAACTAGTAAAAGAAATCCTTGTTTAAAAATAAAGTTTAATAATCATTACTCATTGTCATAAGTGACAAAAAAAGTCCAGTCTTTGTTTATATCTATGTCTATATATCATTGTCTATGCCTTAGGAGTGACTTGAGTGTGCTTCAGATTCTGTAGCACAGATACGAAAAGCACAAGGCTGGTTGAATATTGCTTCTGAAATCAAGCAGGAAAATTATGTTTTTATTTCTAGCCTGAAGATATCTCTAGAAGCTCAGTTTACTGAATTAAACATACAGTTCCAAAAGCTACCTGGAAAGGTAGTCACAAGCCATTCCAAGTCGACTGGTCAGCTGGACAAGACTTCAGTTCTTTTTGAGTCAGAAAAGTGCATTTAATTTCAGATATTTATTAATATTGAACAGTAACATCTAATATACAATATTGCCTATTTTAACTGTATATAAAGCATGTTTCTTATCAGTTTGTTGAGGAAACTTTATCAACTATTTCTAGGAACAGTTGTCCTCATGTAAGAAAGCAATAATGCTATAGCTGACAGATTAATTACCACTGAGGATGGGTCAGTGAAATGGCTGGTTAAGAGTCAGTCATAAAGAATCTGCCTGGCAGTGCAGGAGACCCAAGAGACATGGGTTTGATCCCTGATTGGAACGATCTCCTGAAGGAGGAAATGACTAGACACTCTAATATTCCTGCCTTGAAAATTCTCTGGACAGAGAAACTTGGAAAGCCACAGTTCATGAGGTCACAAAGAGTCGGATAGAACTGAGCAAGGTTGCACATACACAAGGGTCAATGATGTAACACAGCACTCTGTGGAGGAGGAAAGTAAGGCTTAGTGGTTAAATGATTAGATTACTCACTTAGTCTAATACAGCCTTCCCCAACCTTTTGGCACCAGGGACCAGTTTCATGGCAAACAATTTTTCCATGGACCAGGGTGGTGGAGTGAGGGTGGTTTCATGATCATTAAAGCACATTATATTCTTTATGCTGCCACTGATTTGACAGGTGGCAGAGCTCAGGTGGTGATGCAAGGCTTGGGGAGTGACTGTAAATTCAGACGAAGCTTTGCTCGCTGGCCTGCACTCACCTTCTGCTGTGCAGCCTGGTTCCTAACAGGCCATGGACTGGTAGCAGTCAGTGGCCCAGGAATTGGGGATCCCTAAGGATGCTTACTCTTTGGAAGAAAAGTTATGACCAACCTAGATAGCATATTCAAAAGCAAAGACATTACTTTGCCGACTAAGGTCCGTCTAGTCAAGGCTATGGTTTTTCCTGTGGTCATGTATGGATGTGAGAGTTGGACTGTGAAGAAGGCTGAGCACAAAAGAATTGATGCATTTGAACTGTGGTGTTGGAGAAGACTCTTGAGAGTCCCTTGGACTGCAGGGAGATCCAACCAGTCCATTCTGAAGGAGATCAGCCCTGGGATTTCTTTGGAAGGAATGATGCTAAAGCTGAAACTCCAGTACTTTGGCCACCTCATGTGAAGAGTTGACTCATTGAAAAAGACTCTGATGCTGGAAGGGACTAGGGGCAGGAGGAGAAGGGGACGACAGAGGATGAGATGGCTGGATGGCATCACTGACTGGATGGACATGAGTCTGAGTGAACTCTGGGAGTTGGTGATGGAGAGGTAGGCCTGGCGTGCTGTGATTCATGGGGTTGCAAAGAGTCGGACACGACTGAGCGACTGAACTGAACTGAACTGAACTCTAATGATTACACCCTAGCATCATTATTTTCCTTCTCCAACTGAAAGCACAAAGGATTTCTATGTGTGTGTATTAGTTGCTCAGTTGTGTCCAACTGTTTGCGACTATATGGACTGTAGCCCATGGCTCTTCTGTCCATGGGATTTCCCAAGCTAGAACACTAGGGTGAGTAACCATTCCCTTCTCCAGTGGATCTTCCAGACCCAGGGATCCAACCCAGGTCTCCTGCTTTGCAGACAGATTCTTTATCATCTAAGCCACTTTTACTTTGAGCCAAATTAATCTGTCCTAATTGTGCTGTGATTTAGGTATGATTAATTAAATGGTAGCTCTGATCACAGGTGAAATCCTAGTGACTTAAACCAAGTTTCCATTGATCATAATGTTTTATTCTGATCTGGGTGTATTTCCTGATTTAAGCCAAAGTGATTGGAGTTGACTGACATGGCTATGCTATATAGTTGATAACTGTTGCAGCATACTTGCTGTTTTTATTTTTACTTAATTATTTATTTATTTAATGAGGAAGGAAACCTGAGTTCTCTTACCTGGTAAAGCAGAATGGAAGAATCACCTCTGTACAAAGCTGCCACTGGCCTCCAAATCCCTTAGTCAGGATCCAGCCTTCCTTTGTATTCATAGGATATTCAAGGTTTCCTTTCTTAATTTTTGTTTGAAATATGTTTTGCCTTTTTTTGCCTTGTTTTACAATTTTGTCAGAATAATGGCCCCATAAAGATAGCTGGTCCCAATTTCTGGTACCTATAAATACATCACAAGGAAAAAGAGCTTTGAAAATATGATTAAATCAAGGATCTTCAGATGGAAAGGTTATTTTAGATTTTCCAGGCAGGTCCTAAATGCTATCACAATGTCCTATGACAGGCAGAAGAAATTTGCTAGAAGAGAAAGTAAAGTGAAAAACAGAGACAGAGATGAAAATGATACACCCAGAAGCCAGATTGCATGCAGCCAACAGAACCTGCAAGAGGCAGGGGTTGGATTGTCCCCTAGGGCCTTTGGAAAGAACGTGGACACCTGCAGACACCTTGATTGTGGCCTAGCGATACTGTCTTCAGATGTCTGTCCTTCAGAAATCTGAGACACTAGATTTCTGTTTGTTTCAAAATTTCTGCTAATTTGTTTGGCTGGAACAAGAATACAATACAAATAAATTATTTCTAATTAATAGAGTCAAGAATCAAACACAGGTCTATCTAACACCAAGGACTGTGCTCCAAAATTCATCAGTTAAAAGATACAGAATACAGACAACAGGGGCGAATAGTAGTTAAAAGTTTCTTTTTTTCCTTCCTTTCTTTTTCTCTTCCTTTCTTCCTTCCTCTTTCTCTCTGTCTCTATCATTATCATATTCATCTCTATTTATCTACCATGATCTATCTGTACATTTGTATACATATAATACACAAAGTGAAAGTTCCTGTGTTGTATCTGACTCTCGGCAACCCCATGGATTGTAGCCTTCCAGACTCCTCTGTGCATGGCATTCTCCAGGCAAGAATACTGGCGTGGGTAGCCATTTCCTTCTCCAAGGGATCTTCCTAACCCAGGGATCGAACCCAGATCTCCCACATTGCAGGATAATTCGTTATATATATATATATATATATA
>SJYR01004928.1:120790-134894 GCA_006410655.1 Kobus ellipsiprymnus
TTTTCAACTTTAAATTTTAAGTTTATATAAAATGTCAAAGTCAAAAGTAAAGAAACTGGGTTCATCCAGAACATATCTGTCCAAATCCTAACTTTATGTTTAACCTTGGAAAAAAGAATCACTGAAAAATTGATTGCTTCTTCATAAAATAGAAATAATAATGTATACTCATAAGCTTATTATAATAATTAAATGAGGTAATAATTATAAAATGCTTAGAATATCATTATCACATAACAAGCACTCAACAATTATTAACTATTATAGCTCAATGTTGACATTCAGATGGTAGGAATTGATACATTTGTACTAGCTTTTAAAAAAAAATTGGTTGACTACTTGTCAAATGGTTGAAAATAATCTTCTCTGGTGAACTTGTAAATACCACCACTTCAAACTCCAAACAGAAAGTGAAATGAAGTGAAAGCCACTCAGTCATGTTCAACTCTTTGCTACCCCATGGACTATTACAGCCTGCCAGGCTCCTCTGTCCATGGGATTCTCTAGGCCAGAATACTGTAGTGGTTAGCTGTTCCCTTCTCCAGGGATCTTCCCAACCCAGGGATTGAACCCAGGTCTACCACATTGCAGGAGGATTCTTTACCATTTGAACCCACAGGGAATGGCTACCTATTCCAGTATTCTGGCCTGGAGAATTCCCTGGACAGAGGAGCCTGACAGAATATAGTCCATGGGGTAGCAAAGAGTCAGACATGACTGAGTGACTTTCACTTCACTTTGCTTTTCAATCTTTAAATGCCTGTTTTTCTACAAAATGTGTCCACATGCAACAACCAAAATGGCTTAGCTGATGTCATTGTGATGAGTCAATGTTGAATTAGAATGTTAAGGTTGTTATGATTATTCCTTCTGTTGTGAATAATCTTGAGTGTTAAGGATCTGTATGCAGGTCAGGAAGCAACAGTTAGAACTGGACATGGAACAACAGACTGGTTCCAAATAGGAAAAGGAGTACGTCAAGGCTGTATATTGTCACCCTGCTTATTTAGCTGTATATTGTCACCCTGCTTATTTAACTTATATACAGAGTACATCATGAGAGATGCTGGACTGGAAGAAACACAAGCTGGAATCAAGATTGCCAGGAGAAATATCAATAACCTCAGATATGCAGATGACACCACCCTTATGGCAGAAAGTGAAGAGGAGCTAAAAAGCCTCTTGATGAAAGTGAAAGAGGAGAGCGAAAAAGTTGGCTTAAAGCTCAACATTCAGAAAACAAAGATCATGGCATTCGGTCCCATCACTTCATGGGAAATAGATGGGGAAACGGTAGAAACAGTGTCAGACTTTATTTTTGGGGGCTCCAAAATCACTGCAGATGGTGACTGCAGCCATGAAATTAAAAGACACTTACTCCTTGGAAGACGAAGAGTTGACTCATTGGAAAAGACTCTGATGCTGGGAGAGATTGGGGGCAGGAGGAGATGGGGGCGACCCAGGATGAGATGGCTTGATGGCGTCACGGACTCCATGGACGTGGGTCTGAGTGAACTCTGGGAGTTGGTGATGGACAGGGAGGCCGGGCGTGCTGTGATTCATGGGGTCGCAAAGAGTCGGACACGACTGAGCGACTGAACTGAACTGAACTGATAGCATCATAGATTATTTTACGCTGATTTTTAAGCAGCTAACAGATGAGATTTTATTTTATTAAGTACTAAACTTTATACATTCATTCACATTTTTGTGGGGCTTCCTTGGTACCTCAGGGGGTAAAGAATCTGCCTGCAATGCAGGAGAGCTGGTGATCCCTGGGTCAGAAAGATCCCCTAGAGAACGAAATGGCTACCCACTCCAGTATTCTTGCCTGGAGAATCCCAGGAACAGAAGAGCCTGGCAAACTACAGTCCATGGGGTCACAAAGAGTTAGATTTTTGTGACAAAATGTTATATTTTCAAATAAGGACATTTTTACTTTCTTTATTGATTCATATATCACTTATTTCACTGTGCAATCATTTTCATCTGAATGGATTAGCTACAATCCCTAATATGACATTTAATCAGAACAGTTCTAGGGAGCACTTTTGTTTTTCTTCCTGACTTCATTGGGGATGTTAATTAATATGTTTTCAGTAGGTTTCACTTATATTTCTAAGTGGTATTTGTTTTCATGATTGAAAATTCAGTTCAATTAAATATTTTCATTGGCATGTATTGAATCAGTCATGTAATTTCCTTCTGTTTTCTCCTAATGTGTTATAGCAAGCCATCCTTGCATTACTCGACTGCTGAATTCAACTTTTACATAGATTTTTTTTTTTTTACATTTTACACCTATGTTCATAAGTGAATATTAATCAATTTTTGGGTATTTGAATAATGACTTCATTTGCCTTCTGAGAAAAGTCAATCAGGTTTTTCTTTTTTTCTGCATCAAAAATTGTGTGGTTAATGTTGTGCTTCAGACAATAACCAGACATTTAAACATTTCTGATAATAAGATCCAGATTTGTTTAATCTTATCTGAGTTTGCCTACACATCTGCAGTCAGCTGAAGAATTTATTCTTGTTTGGCTGGGATGACATGGCTTCAACTGGGGAAACTTAGTAGCTTCCCTGGTGGCTCAGACCGTAAAGCGTCTGCCCACAATGCGGGAGACCCGCGTTCGATTCCTGGGTCGGGAAGTTCCCCTGGAGAAGAAAATGGCAATCCACTCCATTACTCTTGCCTGGAAAATCCCATGGATGGAGGAGCCTGATAGGCTGCAGTCCATGGGGTCGCAAAGAGTCGGACACAACTGAGGGACTTCACTTCAACGTTTCTGGTATTTCATCACCAGGCTAGCCTGAGTATATTTTCAAGTGAAGAAATTAAAGTATGCAAGTGCTTTTTTGAAGATGCTACCTGAATTATATTTGTTTTGTCCCACTGGCCAAAGCAAATCACATGTCTAAGCCCACGGTCAATACATGAAGGCATAATCAAAGAGGATAGATAAATAAAATTATGATAGTTTGGTTAAAAATCCACTTGTAAATTAAAAGTACAGGACATGAAATACATGAAGATAGTATCGTGATTAAGAAATAATAGCTCTGATGCAAGTAATGAAGAATAATTACTTACTTTAGCATATGATCAAAATAATTATAAAGATACTAACATTAATGTATACAATAAACGAATTCAATTCTGTGTTTAAAAATATGTTTAAGTTACAGTAGATATTGTGTGATTTAGGATATTTATTACAGCAAGATGCTTTTCCTTTAAAGAGAACCAGCAAAGCATTTCTTCAAGAATGGGATTTTGGTGTTAGTGCCATAGGAGAGGGGGAAATGGTGGGGAATTACTCCAGTTGAATGGTCTTGGGAAGAAAACAGGAATTGAAGGTGACTTTGAGAGATGGTGCCACATCTTGACAATCATCTATCTACTACACATTAATCTCATATTCTTTAAAGTAAAAATCACAATTTGATTCAGAGTGAGCATTTCTGAAACAAACAAACAAACAAACAAACAGTGCACGTTGTAGCTCTCCTGTCTTTGTGGGTACCTGTGCATGACATACTTTTCCCAGTTAAGTGGAAATAGATGTCCACAGCTCTGGAATTTCAAGTAAACTATTGATTTTCAGTTTAAAAGGTACCAACAATTCCATTTACAAAAGCACCAAAAACACTTAGTATTAAACTTAACAAAAATAGGAAACCTATTCAATGGAGAATTAAAAGTCTTTACAACTAATGGAGCTGAAAAAGCTAGATAACTTTAGAAAAAAAAATGCACTGCAGTCTCTACATTATACCAGTCACAGAAATTAATTCAAGATATGCATCAACATAAAGCTGAAAATATAAGATTTCTAAAAGAACATATAGATATCTTTGTAACCTGAATGTAGGCAAAGACTTTATGAAGAAACACTAAAGTATTAAACATAAATAATTAAATATGATACATTGAAATCTAGCAGAATTCCCACATATTAACATGTGTATAATATGATAGATTAGATGAATACAGATATTAGAGATATGTATCTAAAATATGTAATTAACCTGTACAGTCAATACTTTGGACACTTGATGTGAAGAGCCAACCCATTGGAAAAGACTGTGATATTGGGAAACATTGTGAGCAAGAGGAGGAGGGGGCAGTGGAGGATGAGATAACTGGGTGGCATCACTGACTCAGTGGACATGAGTTTGAGCAAACTCAGGGAGATAGTGAGGGACAGGGAAGCCTGGTGTGCTGCACTTTATGCGGTGGCAAAGAGCTGGATACAACTTAGCAACTGAATAACAGTAACAATCAATAATAATAAATATAATAATGGGAAAAAAAAACCTTGGATATACACTTCACAATAAAAATACACAAATAGCCAAAAAACACATAAAAACTTGCTCAGCCCCTCTAGTCAACAAAGAAATATGAATTAAAATTATAATGATATGCAATTACCCCCATTAAAGAATGACTAAAATTAACAAAGGTTGAAACATTAAATATTATAGAGAATGAGGGATAACCAACATCCTCGTATATTCTTAGTGGGACTTAAGGAAAAGTAATAAATTAGTAAATAGGCCACTAAGATAAAGGATAACATAGTGGCCACTATGAAAGAAATTCAGAGGACTAGAAGTCTATTCCTTCATGATGAGCACTACAGAACATAAGTCACAAATTCAATTAATGACTTGCTCAGCAATCATCGACTTCTCTGATGGCTCAGCAGGTAAAGAATCTACCGGCAATTCAGGAGATGCAAGAGACACAGGTTCAATCCCTGGGTAGGAAAGATTTCCTGAAGAAGGAAATGGCAACCCACTCCAGTGTTCTTGGTTTAAAAAATCCCATGGACAGAGGACCCTGGAAAGCTACAGTCAAAAGGTTCACAAAGAATAGGGCACAGCTGAGCAAATGAGCATGCAATAATCAAAAGGAAATCTAAGTTCCATCCATGGCCCACTACACTTGAAGCATATGAATCCCCATTTGACTACTTTCATCTCCTATTACATTTTTCTTAATTTACTGTATTTTAGTCACAGTAATATCTTTCCTTATATACATTATTTTTTTCCTGATTCAAAATATCATACATTCTATGTCTACATAATGCTCTTTCCCAGATCTCCATATAGCTCAGTTTCTGATTTTATTTATCTCCTTTAATCTCACCTTTACAGAAAAAACTTTACTGGTATTCATGTTTTATCATAGATAGGCCAATAGATAGGCTAACTATTGTATATATACATAATCACCACTCTTATCTATTATGAAATTTGTTTTATACTATCTGTCACACCTTACTAGAATATGAGTTGCATGACAGATTGTACCTCTTTTGTTCACTGCTGTATTTTTAATGGATATCATGGTGCCTGGCACATAATAGTCACTCATCCAGTGCTTTTTGAAGAAATTAATTCATGGTAGTTTAGTTTGGCATCTGGGGAACTTGCTCTTCTAGAAACTGGAGCCGATTATACAGAGTGAAGTAAGCCAGAAAGAAAAACACCAATATGGTATACTAATGCATATATATAGAATTTAGAAAGGTGGTAACGATAACCCCATATGCAAGATAGCAAAAGAGACACAGATGTATAGAACAGTCTTTTGGGCTCTGTGGAGAGGGCGAGGGTGGGATGATTTGGGAGAATGGCATTGAAATATGTATAATATCATAAAGAAATGAATCGCCAGTCTAGGTTCGATGCAGGATACAGGATGCTTGGGGCTGGTGCACTGGGATGACCCAGAGGGATGGTATGGGGAGGGAGGTGGGAGGGGGGTTCAAGATTGGGAACATGTGTACACCCGTGGTGGATTCATGTTTATGTATGGCAAAACCAATACAATATTATTTACCCTTTGGTCCAGAAATCCTACTCCTATGAATTTAGCCATTGGATGTACTTGCACATGTGTGGTATGATTATATATGTAAGCTTATTCAACGTAGCTTTGTCTGTGATGACATGAGATTGGAAAAACCAGAAGTGTCTATCAGTAGCAGAATTGTAAATAAAACTAACTACATCAATGTAAAAAAAATTAATAATAATAAATAAAATATGAAAAAAATAAAACAAATGGTTAAGGCTTTGTAACTATCAATACTTCTGTTTTGCAAATCATTTTGCACATTTGACTTAAATATAAGATTTCCCTTTCTACATAATCCACAATATGGCCAAAGTAAATTATGAGGTAGCATCTGTATCATTGATACCGATGTTAAAAAGTCATGAATATTCAAATATTTTACCAATGTATTTAATTATGCTGAGCATGTGTTTTCAAGACACACACACTTTTCCATCACATATTAGGAGTTCTCTGGCTGCCTACACAGTATTAAACATGTGGAGAAATTGATTACTGCAGGGTATGCATGGTTGTAGCTCTTAGAGATCTGATTTGTTTGAGATCTGATTTGTTCAGAATTGTCAAAAAACAAATGGCTACTGATTAAATTTAAGCCAATATTCCAGACACATACTACTTAATTAGAAAAAGAAAAATAATGCATAAATAAGAAACTGTGTTCTATTTACATGATGAATTTTATAATATTTCCACTTATAGAACAGTTTAGAATATATGAACCTGGTATTGATATATCTATATCAATCTATATCAAATATACAAATAAAACAAGATATCATATATATCTTATTTGTAAGAAATAGAAGGTGACTTCTGCTGATTCATGTAGGAATTAATTAAAGAAATATCCAGTAGCCACATAAATTGGGGTAGAAATGGAAAAGCAGTTTTTAGAATAGAATCTTGTATGTTGACATAGAACTAAATGGGAGGACCTTGGTGAAACTGGGGACATTGACCTTTGAATTCTCATGAATTTTCTGTCAATGGAAGAAGGTCCTTCATCCCCAGCAGTAGTAGTTTCTCCATCTACAGAAGTGGGTTCCATACCCCCAGTGGTACTGACCTCTCTACCCACAGTCATATATTTCTTTCCATTTCTGTCTGAGGGGGAAGGGAACAGACTCTATTGGCCTCCTCTGGGACAGTTGCCATGAAAGACACTGTTGATTCTTCTCAGAACTCATGGCCACCATCCCACTTTGCATCAGGACCAATAGCTGGACACAAGTCATTGCAGTTCCCTAAAGTTGAGGTACACTATAAGACTTATGAGTAGACATGTTACACTTTAAAGAACTACTTGGCTTCTAACTTACACAGACAAAAATCAAAGACCATATGTGTGAATGGATAATTTAGGGTATGGGACACTAATGTTAGAAATACAGGGTTGGATATAATGAATAACACAGGCTCACTACACAGAGATTCTATGTTCAGTGTTTCAGCTCAAGAAGTCAGGAAGGGCTCTAACAGTTTGTTTAGTTGTGTGGCTGAAACAAGGTGTCCCACAGTGAGCAAGTTGGAAATGCCCAACCCATCTTGGTTTAATGTAGAGGAAGGAATTCAAAGACTTAGAAAGGTTGGAAATGCTAGTGTTCCTAGAAGTTGTGGCATCTGGGCCCACCCAACAGCCAAAAATGAGGCACAGTGCCTAGTGGGCCTCTGGGTCTTTGGAGGCAATGGAGTCCATCTGATTATGTTATTTCAGCCCTTTCACCAAGTGAACAGAAAAGCTGCTAGTCTTGAGTAGAGCCCAGAACAAGAGAGGACTCTGCAGCAGGTCCAAGCTGCTGTGCAAGTTGCTCACCACATCAGGATTATGGTTCAACAGACTCAGTGGCGTCAGCAGAACATAGATATACTGTGTGGATTCTGTCTCGGCCCCTCAGCTGGAGAGTAATGCAAACCTTAGGATTTTACTGCAAATCCCTGCCATTCTCTTCAGATATGTATCCTCCTTTTGAGAAACAGCTCTTGGCCTGCAGTTGGGCCTTAGAGACTGAATGCTGATTGATGTGCCGCTAGGTTTCCATGTGACCTGATCCTCTCATCAGGAACTGGGCCTTATCTGACCTACCAAGTCATAAAGTTGCATGTGCACAACATTCCATCATCAAATCGAAGTGGTGTATATGTAATAGAGCCTGAAAAGGCCCTGAAGGTATGAGTACGTTACATGAAGAGTGGCCCAAATACCCATGATCTCTACTCCTGCTGCATAGTCTTCTCTCTGCCAGCTTGAAGTTATGGCTTCATAGGCAGTAACTAAGATCAGTTAACAGAGCAGAAGAGACACCAGGATTTGCAGATGGTTTGCAGATGATTCTGTAGAAACGAAGCTGACATCTGTAGCACCACAGCCCCATTTTGGAACACCACTGAAGGACTTGGTGAAGGGAAATCTTCTCAAAGCAGTGCATTTGATTAGCCACTTTGTTCTGCAGAAGTGGCCAGAAATGTGATTGTGAACTGATTCATGGGCCATGGCCCATGGAATGGCTGAAATATCAGGGATTTAAAAGGAACATGGTTGAAAAATTGGTGACAGAAATATTTAGGGAAAAAGTATGTAGTTTGGCATCTCTGACTGGCAAAAGGGTGAAGATATTTGTGTTCCATATGAAGGCCCTTCAGTGGGTGACCTAAGAAGAGGAAGATTTTGATGATCAAATAAATCAAAATGTATTGGCCAGTTGGCCAGATCTGTAATAGCAGTTACTTCCCCCAGCCTCCCTTGTCGTTGTCCAGAGCTCCTGAACAAGGTGGCCATGATAGCAGGAGGGTAGGTTACTCATGAGCTCAACACATGGACTTGAGTTCACAAAGGTCAATCAGCCTGAGAGCATCAAAGAACAGTGCCAAGACCTCATATGGAACCAATCTCTGGCATGACTAACCAGTGCCTGGTGGCAGGCTCACCATGTCCATCATGAAGTGGTCAAAAGGAGATGACAAGAGTGAACATCGACATTCTAGGAATCAGTGAACTAAGATGGACTGGAATGGGTGACTTGAACTGAGATGACCATTATATCTACTACTGTGGGCAGGAATCCCTTAGAAGAAATGGAGTAGCCATCATAGTCAACAAAAGAGTCCAAAATGCAGTACTTGGATACAAACTCAAAAACGGCAGAGTGAACTCTGTTCATTTCCAAGGTAAACCATTCAATATCACTGTAATCCAAGTCTATGACCCGACCAGTAACGCTGAAGAAGATGAAGTTGAACAGTTCTATGAAGACTTACAAGACCTTCTAAAACTAACACCCAAGAAAGGTGCCCTTTTCATTA
The DNA here is from genome assembly GCA_006410655.1 of Kobus ellipsiprymnus. Classification (NCBI taxonomy): domain Eukaryota; kingdom Metazoa; phylum Chordata; class Mammalia; order Artiodactyla; family Bovidae; genus Kobus; species Kobus ellipsiprymnus. The sequence goes on from SJYR01004928.1 coordinate 129,969, forward strand.
TAGGGACTGAAATACAAAAGTAGGAAGACAAGAAACACCTGGAGTAACAGGCAAACTTGGCCTTGGAATGCGGAATGAAGCAGGGAAAAGACTAATAGAGTTCTGCCAAGAGAGTGCACTGGTCATAGCAAAAACCCTCTTCCAACAACACAAGAGAAAACTCTACACATGGACATCACCAGATGGTCAGTACTGAAATCAGATTGATTATATTCTTTGCAGCCAAAGAAGGAGAAGCTTTATACAGTCAGCAAAAACAAGACTGGGAGACTATGGCTCAGATCATGAACTCCTTAATTACAAATTCAGACTAAAATTGAAGAAAGTGGAAAAAACTGCTAGACCATTCAGGTATGACCTAAATCTAACCCCTTATGATTATACAGTGGAAGTGAGAAATAGATTTAAAGGAGTAGATCTGATAGACAGAGTACCTGATGAACTATGGAATGAGGTTCGTGACATTGTACAGGAGACAGGAATCAAGACCATCCACAAGAAAAAGAAATGCAAAAAAGAAAATGGCTGTCTGAGGAGACCTTACAAATAGCTGTGAAAAGGAAGGAAGTAAAAAGAAAAGGAGAAAAGGAAAGATTCATGAATCTGAATGCAGAGATCCAAAGAATAGCAAGGAGACATAAGAAAGACTTCCTCAGGGATCAATGAAAAGAAATAGAGGAAAACAATAGAATCTGAAAGACTAATGATCTCTTCAAGAAAATTAGAGATACCATGGGAACATTTCATACAAAGATGGGCACAATAAAGGACAGAAATGGTAGGGACCTAACAGAAGCAGAAGATATTAAGAAGAGATGGCAAGAATACACAGAAGAACTGTACAAAAAAGATCTTCACGAAACAGATAATCATGATGGTGTGATCACTCACCTAGAGCCAGACATCCTGGAATGTGAAGTCAAGTGGGCCTTAGGAAGCATCACTATGAACAAAGCTAGTGGAGGTGATGAATTCCAGTTGAGCTATTTCAAATCCTGAAAGATGATGCTGTGAAGGTGCTGCACTCAGTATGCCAGCAAATTTGGAAAACTCAGCAGTGGCCACAGGACTGGGAAAGGTCAGTTTTCATTCCAGTCCCAAAGAAAAGCAATGCCAAAGAATGCTCAGACTACTGCACAATTACACTCATCTCACATGCTAGAAAAGTAATGCTTAAAATTCTCCAAGCCAGGCTTCAGCAATGCATGAACCATGAACTTCCAGATAGATGTTCAAGCTGGTTTTATAAAAAGCAGAGGAACCAGAGATCAAATTGCCAACATCTGCTGAATCATGGAAAAAGCAAGAGAGTTCCAGAAAAACATCTATTTCTGCTTCTTGACTATGCCAAAGCCTTTGACTGTGTGGATCACAATCAACTGTGGAAAATTCTGAAAGAGATGGAAATACCAGACCACCTGAGCTGCCTCTTGAGAAACCTATATGCAAGTCAGGAAGCAACAGTTAGAACTGGACATGGAACAACAGACTGGTTCCAAATAGGAAAAGGAGTATGTCAAGGCTGTATATTGTCACTCTGTTTATTTAACTTATATGCAGAGTTCATGCTGGGCTGGAGGAAGCACAACCTGGAATCAAGATTACCGGGAGAAATATCAATAATCTCAGATATGAGATGACACCACCTTTGTGGCAGAAAGCGAAGAACTCAAGAGCCTGTTGATGAAAGTGAAAGAGGGGAGTGAAAAAGTTGGCTTAAAGCTCAATGTTCAGAAAACTAAGATCATGGCATCTGGTCCCATCATTTCATGGCAAATAGATGGGGAAATAGTGGTAACAGTGGCTGACTTTATTTTTCTGGGCTCAAAAATCACTGCAGATGGTGATTCCAGTCATGTAATTAAAAGACACTTACTCCTTGGAAGGAAAGTTATGACCAACCTAAACAGAATATTAAAAAGCAGAGACATTCCTTTGCCAACAAATATCTGTCTAATCATGGCTATGGTTTTTCCAGTGGTTAGGTATGGATGTGAGAGTTGGACTCTAAAGAAAGCTGAGCACTGAAGAATTGATGCTTTTGAACTGTGGTTTTGGAGAAGACTCTTGAGAATCTCTTGGACTGCAAGGAGGTCCAACCAGTCCATTCTAAAGGAGATCAGTCCTGGGTGTTCATTGGGAGAACTGATGTTAAAGCTGAAACTCCAATAATTTGGCCACCTGATGCAAAAAGCTGACTCATTTGAAAAGCCTGTGATGCTGGGAATGATTGAGGGCAGGAGGAGAAGGGGACGACAGAGATTGAGATGGTTGGATGGTATCACAGACTCAAAGGACATGGGTTTGAGCAGACTCTGGGAGTTGGTGATGGACCGGGAGGCCTGGCATGCTGCGGTTCATGGTGTTGCAAAGAGTCGGACATGACTGAGCGACCGAACTGAACTGAACCGATCATAACTTCACACCATGTATTCTTTTCAAGTTACAATACAGCATTCTGTGCCTTTTAGCTTTACTTTTAAAACAGAAATAGTTACAAAATCACTTATTTAAAGATATGCTACATTTACTTATTTTATTTTTTATATTTTCTTTTTAATATAAATTCATATATTTTAATTGGAGGTTAATTACTTCACAATATTGTATTGGTTTTGCCATACATCAACATGAATATGCCACGGAAGATATGCTATATTTACAAAGAGTTGTGCAGGGCAAATCAATTGTAAGAGCAAAGGGATATTTCATCTCAAGAACTTTGATAGTTTCATACCACACATAGATTACAAGTTTATTAAATGTGATTTAGTGACCAGTGAGAAACTCACTCATAGTTTCACTCAGTTTTATTATCATTAAACTTAGGTGTTATTATTTTTTACTGCAGAATATCTGTTTGGTGGTTTAGTCATTAAGTCGTGCCCAACTCATGTGACCCCATGGACTATAGCCTGCCAGGCTTCTCTGTAGATGGGATTTTCCATGCTAGAATACTCAAGTGGGTTGCCATTTCCTTCTCCAGGGGATCTTTTGGACTCAGGAATCAAACCTAGATCTCCGGCACTATAGGCGGATTCCTGGATTGCAGGCAATTTCTTTATTGACTGAACTGGGAGAGAAGCCCTGAATACCTGTTTAATGTCTCTAATTTCCATCTATAAAATAATGGACACATGTTTAGAGAAATATTTGCAAGGAGAAAGGAAGCTGGAGATTATGAACTTATAAAAAATGAGGCTGAGTCTTTTTCAGCCCCTCAATTCAACTTAATAAAGCCCTCTGGGAGTGATTACTTAGGGTTACCTAGGGAGACAATGATTCAATAACTATTCAATATATCTCATTTTGCCACTATTTAATCTTATCCTCCTCCAACCCCCCCCCAAAAAAAAGCTCTTTTGAAGCTAGTGTTTATCTGACTAAAAAGTAGCTTTATTTCTTGTTGTTCAGGGCCTTATCTGAATACTCTTCAAGATAAAGATTTAGATGACAGGATCCATGACCAGATGTGACTTCAGATGAAGCATACGCTTCTAAAAGCTTAAGCACTCAAGCAAAACATTTAAACAAAGAGAATAATATTGACAGCTTTATAAATACAAATAAGTCCCTTTAGTAGGTCCATAATTTCCTTTTATTTATTTATTTATTTGTTTGTTTGTTTCTTTTTAATTTTTATTTTTACTTTGGTTTACTTTACATTATTGTATTGGTTTTGCCAAACATTGACATGAATTCACCACGAGTGTACATGCGTTCCCAAACACGAGGTCTTTCTAGGTAACGTTCTGAGAAACTGGCTCCAGCTCCCCACCTTCGTGCCCCTTTCAAGACATCATAGCGTGCATTTGTGGAGGAAGTCAACACAGATCCCTGTGCGTGTGAAGCATCTCCCTATTTTTCCCTTTCCCTTTTTAAGTACTCCCCCCAATTTTCTCCATCCCTCACTGACATTTTTATTGCCAGGCTTTGGTTTGGAAAATTATGGGTAGGGAAAGTTCAAGGGCAGGATGTTCAGAACAGCGCTGCACATCTGTGAAGGGAACACAAGAGGAGAGCCAGCAGCTGTTGAAAGAATGGCGTGTCAGATGGTGGAGGGGCCAGCCCACAGAAAGAGGGCTGGGGGAGAGGAGACGCCTTAGGGGCAAAGAGGCTGTAAATAACTCCCAATGGGAAGTCCTGTCCTCGTTCGCAATTTAACCTTCATAGCAACCCTCCATGCTCCGACATGGTTTTTGCAAATTGCCCTTTTTACATCAGTGGGCTGTAAGCCTGGTAGAGAAGACAGGTGGAGAATATGCTGAGAGGGTAAGCGACCTTGTGCCTTCCATCTTCCACGCTGTACAAGGGTCTAGGCTTTCTCGCTTGCTGGTCACTGTGTATGAGATCCAGAGGTACCACGGGCAATATAGCAGCTAGAAACCTCAAGGCAACTGCTCATCTTCAGCATTTCCTGAGGCAAAAATCAAGGGCTGTTAGGAGTGGGAAGGAAGATGGAGCTAGACCTGCCAGGTTTGCTGCAAAAGACAGCTTTAGAGTAAAATGCTGGAACTTGCCAAGGCTTCAGATTTCACCCGGAACAGAGTTCATTCTTCTCTGTGCCTCAGCATCCTCTCCTACCGACTGAGGGCTACGTGACCTTCTTAAGGTCACCCCACCACCTGCAGACAGAACTAGAGCCGGAAGTCAAAGTCCTTCCCTCCCAGGCCAGGCTCTTTTCTACTTGATCTTTTGGTTTCTAAATAAAAGATAAAGATGTGACAGTATTATCCATTGAATAGCAGAAGCAATAATGACTTTTTACACAGTTCTGGACTTTCAGGCTGTCATCTTGGGGGAAATGTTAGGGATGTGGAAAAGAACAGAGATAATCCCAGGTGGAAAAGAGCAAACCCAGCCAGGTGGTGCTTGGGATTAGTTTATTTCATTCCCATTGGCATGAGGCTTTGAGTGTTTTTTTTT
>SJYR01004929.1:7696-23801 GCA_006410655.1 Kobus ellipsiprymnus
TCCATTTCTTCCACGTTGTCCATTTTATTGGCATATTGTTGCTGATAGTAGTCTCTTATGATCCTTTGTATTTCTGTGTTGTCTGTTGTGATCTCTCCATTTTCATTTCTAACTTTGTTGATTTGATTTTTCTCCCTTTGTTTCTTGATGAGTCTGGCTAATGGTTCCTCAATTTTATTTATCCACTCAAATAACCAATTTTTGGCTTTGTTGATTTTTGCTATGGTCCCTTTTGTTTCTTTTGGATTTATTTCTGCCCTAATTTTTAAGATGTCTTTCCTTCTACTAACCATGGGGTTCTCCATTTCTTCCTTTTCTAGTTGCTTTAGGTGTAGAGTTAGGTTATTTGACTTTTTTCTTGTTCCTTGAGGTATGCCCCTATTGCTATGAACCTTCCCCTTAGCACTGCTTTTACAGTGTCCCACAGGTTTGGGTTTGTTGTGTTTTCATTTTCATTCATTTCTATGCATATTTTGATTTCTTTTTTGATTTCTTCTGTGATTTGTTGGTTATTTTGAAGTGGGGTGTTTAGCCTCCATATGTTTGTATTTTTGAATTTTTTTTTTCCTGTTGCTGACATCTAATCTTCCCCCACTGTCATCAGAAAAGACGCTTGAAATGACTTCAGTTTTTTTAATTTACCAAGACTAGATTTATGGCCCAGGATGTGATCTATCCTGGATAATATTCTGTGTGCACTTGAGAAAAAGGTGAAATTCATTGTTTTCGGTGAAATGTCCTATAGAAGCATTGGAATGATTTCAATTCTTTTGAATTTACCAAGGCTAGACTTATGGCCCAGGATTTCATCTATTCTGGAGAAAGTTCTGTGTGCACTTGAGAAAAAGGTGAAAATTCATTGTTTTGGGGTAAAATGTCCTATAGATATCAATTAAGTTTATCGGGTCTATTGTATCATTTAACATTTGTGTTTTTTTGTTAATTTTCTGTTTAGTTGATCTATCCATAGGTGTGAGTGGTATATTAAAGTCTGCCACTATTATTGTGTTATGGTTGATTTCCCCTTTCATACTTGTTAGCATTTGTCTTACATATGTGGTGCTCCTATATTGGGTGCATATATATTTATAATAGTTATATCTTCTTCTTGAATTGATCCTTTGATCATTGTGTAGTGTCCTTCGTTGTCTCTTTTCACAGCCTTTGTTTTAAAGTCTATTTTATCTGATATGAGTAGTGCTACTCCTGCTTTCTTTTGGTCTCTATCTGTGTGGAATATCTTTTTCTAGCCCTTCACTTTCAGTCTGTATGTGTCCCTTGTTTCGAGGTGGGTCTCTTGTAGACAACATATATAGGGGTCTTGTTTTTGTATCCATTCAGCCAGTCTTTGTCTTTTTGTTGGGGCAATCAACCCATTTATATTTAAGGTAATTATAGATAAGTATGATCTCGTTGCCATTTACTTTATTGTTTTGGGTTCAAGTTTATACACCCTTTCTGTGTTTCCTTTCTTTGAAAGATCCTTTGGAATTTATTTGAGAGGTGGTTTAGTGGTGCTGAATATTCTCAGCTTTTGCTTGTCTGTAAAGCCTTTGATTTCTCCTTCATATTTTAATGAGATCCTTGCTGGGTACAGTAATCTGGGTTTTTTAACTTTTTTTTTTTTTCATTACTTTAAGTATGTCCTGCCATTTCCTCTTGGTCTGAAGAGTTTCTATTGAAAGATGAGCTGTTATCATTATGAGAATCCCCTCATGTGTGTGTTTTGTTTTTTTTTTTTTACAGATTAAAACATAGTTTATTAAAAATACTCAACCCATGACCACAAAAAAATAACCAGCTCAGTTATTAAGGCTGTAAGATAGAACTTAAAAACAAAAATGTTATCATTATGAGAATCCCCTCATGTGTTATTTGTTGTTATTCCGTTGCTGCTTTTAATATTTGTTCTTTGTGTTTGATCTTTGTTAATTTGGTTAATATGTGTCTAGGGGTGTTTAGCCTTGGGTTTATCCTGTTTAGGACTCTCTGGGTTTCTTGGACTTGGATGATTATTTCCTTACCCATTTTAGGGAAGTTTTCAACTATTATGTCCTCAAATATTTCCTCATGGTCTTTCTTTGTGTCTCTTCTGGGACTCCTATGATTTGAATGTTGGGGTGTTTAACATTGTCCCAGAGGTCTCTGAGATTGTCCTCATTTCTCTTTATTTGTTTTTCTTTTTTCCCTCTCTGTTTCATTTATTTCTACCATTCTATCTTCTACCTCACTTATCCTATCTTCTGCCTCCCTTATTCTACTCTTGGTTCCCTCTAGAGTGTTTTTGATCTCATTTATTGCATTATTCATTACATATTGACTGTTCTTTATTTCTTCTAGGTCCTTGTTAAAACTTTCTTGCATCTTCTTGATCCTTGTCTCCAGGCTATTTATCTGTAACCCCATTTTGTTTTCAAGATTTTGGATCATTTTCACTATCATTATTTGGAATTCTTTCTCAGGTAGATTCCCTATCTCTTCTTCTTTTGTTTGTTTTGGTAGGCATTTATCCTGTTTCTTTCCCTGCTGGGTATTTCTCTGCCTCTTCATCTTGTTTATATTGGTGTGTTTGGGGTAACCTTTCCGTATTCTGGTAGTTTGTGAAGTTCTCTTTATTGTGGAGTTTCCTCGCTGAGGGTGGGGTTGAACAAGTGGCTTGTCAAGGTTTCCTGGTTAGGGAATCTTGTGTTGGTGTTCTGGTTGGTGGAGCTGGATTTATTTTCTCTAGAGTGCAATGAAGTGTCCAGTAATGAGTTATGAGATGTCAGTGGGTTTGGAGTGACTTTGGGCAGCCTGTATATTGAAGCTCAGGGCTATGTTTCTGTATTGCTGGAGAATTTGCATGGTATGTCTTGCTCTGGAAGTTGATGGCCCTTGGGTGGTTCTTGGTTTCAGTGTAGGTATGGAGGCGTTTGATGAGCTGCTATCGATTAATGTTCCCCGGAATCGAGAGTTCTCTGGTCTTCTCAGGTTTTGGACTTAAGCCTCTTGCCTCTAGTTTTCAGTCTTATTCTTACAGTAGCCTCAAGACTTCTCCATCTATACAGCACCGATGATAAAACATCCACGTTAATGATGAAAAGATTCCTCCCAGTGAGGGACATCCATAGAGGTTCACAGAGTTACATGGAGAAGAGAAGAAGGAGGAGGGAGATAGAAGTAACCAGGAGGAGAAGAGGGGTAATAAGAAGAGAAGAGAGCAAGCTCACCAGTAATCACTTCCTTATGTGCTCTCCACAGTCTGGACCACTCAGATGTTCACGGAGTTATACAGAGAAGAGAAGAGAAGAGAAGAGAAGAGGGAAGAAGGAGACAGAAGTGACCAGGAGGTTAAAGGGGGGAATCAAAAGGAGAGAGACAGATCCAGCCAGTAATCAGCTCCCTGGACTGTTCTCCACAGTCCAGAACACACAAATAGATTCACCAAGTTGGGTAGAGAAAGAAGGGGGAGAGAGGAGATAGAGGCGACCTGGTGGAGAAAAAGGAGAGTCCAAAGGGGGAGAGAGCAGTCAAGCCAATAATCTACTCCCAAGTAAATATGAGTATTGAAGATTGGGTTCTTAAAGTACAAAATTGATACAAATACCAAGCAAAGATTAAAACTCTAGTGTAGAAGTTGGATTCCCAAAAATACAATATTAAAGAAAAAAACAAAGTCACAAAAATTATAAAATATATAGATATGAAGTTTGATTTAAAAAATAGGGTCTTTTTTTGCAAAGTAATAGTATGTTATAAAAATGAAAATTAAAGTAGTAATAGAGGATTTAAAATATATATTTTTTTAATTTTAAAAATGATAGTTGCAAAAATATATCTAGGACTTTCTCTGGTGTTGTTGTGGACAGTGTGGGGTCAGTTCATTTTCAGATAGTTCCTTGATCTGGCTTATACTTCTCAAGATCTATAGGCCTTTCCTATGTAGTTGGTGCTAACTACAGGGTTTTAATCTATTGCACCTGTCATTTCCAAGGCGGTTCCCTCTGTTTTAGCTTCTTCTGTTGCTGGTCTCTTCAGTGTCTCACTTCTGCCCATTCACTAGGTGGTGGTGGTGGTCACTTTTTTAGGCTCCCTTGTTCAGTCATGCTTTGGGGAGGGAGGAAAACTGCAGACAAATAAAACTGGCATATGCTTGCAGTGTCTCGGGCACACTGGATTTGCCCCCACTCACGGTGTCTGTGCTTTCCCTGTCTACACTGCTTAGGCTCTATGATGCTCTGCCAGGATCTGTCTGAGGTCGGCCCTGGGTTGTATGCACTTCCCAGGTCTAAGCCACTAAGGTTCAGGTACTTGGGTACTCCACAAAGGTGCAGACTCGGTTGGGCTTGCGTTCTGTGCTCTTCCCAGGTCTGACCAGCTCAGGGGAGCAGGTGCTTGGTGAGTGCGGTCGTCCACAATTGAAGGCTCCATCATATTGCCTCTCCCGTCCCTGCTGCTCAGTTTTCTGGGTGTACAAGAAGGTGTACATGGCACAGGCGTGCCGTGTGTCTCTTCTGGGGAGCTGATATCTGGCTGCGACCCTCCCAGTGGATGTCAACCATCCAGAATCCCAAGAAGTCTTGGTGAGCAACGAAGCCTGCTTGCTGTTTGGTAGATGATGCCTCTCTGGGGCCGTGATTGTCCCCTTCTGGCTCTGGCTGTTCTCGCCTGCCTGTCTCCAGTGGGGGATAGGCCGGTCCGCAGCTGGCTAGCTCTGCTCAGTCCTTTGTTCTGTGAGCAGGCCTGGTGATGTCTTAAGTTAAGGCTTTTCGTGGGATAGCTATCCCACAGTCTGGTTTGCTATCTCAAGTTAGTTCCCTCAGATTTCCCTCGGGGCATTCAGGCCCAGTCCTTACCCTAAGCAATGCAGCCCGTGCCTCCCTGCCCAGCCCCCTCTTGCTAGTGGTGGATACAGGTGTTGCGCTGCTCCTCCGTTAGGATTTAACTTTGGGCATGTAATCTGTGGGTTTAAAATATTTATATATTTTTCCTCCCGGTCATGTCGCCCCCTGAGGTTCCAAGGCTTGCCACAGACTTGCCAGTGAGAGTGTTTCCTGGTGTTTGGAAACTTCTCTCTTTTTTAAGACTCCCTTCCCAGGACAGATCTCCATCCCTACCTCTGTTGTCTCTCTTTTTATCTTTTATATTTTTCCTACCTCCTTTTGAAGACAATGGGCTGCTTTTCTTGGTGCCTGATGTCCTCTGCCAGCATTCAGAAGTTGTTTTGTGGGCGTTGTTTTACTCAGCATTCAAATGTTCTTTTGATGAATTTGTGGGGGAGAAAGTAGTCTCCCCATCCTATTTCTCTGCCATATTAGGACCGTCCCCCTTTCCTAATTTTGAACCAGGCTGTTGTTCCATGTCCAGTTCTAACTGTTGCTTCTTGACCTGCATACACATTTCTCAGGAGGCAGTTAAAGTGGTCTGGTTTTCCCATCACTTTAAGAGTTTTCCACAGTTGGCTGTGATCCACACATTCAAGTGTTTTACTGCAGTCAGTGAAGCATAAGTACATGTTTTTTTTGGAACTCTTTTGCTTTTTCTATGATCCAACAGATGTTGGCAATTTAATCTCTGGTTCCTCTACCTTTTCTAAATGCAGCTTGAACATCTGAAAGTTCACGGTTCATATACTGTTGAAGCCTCCATTGAGGAATTTTCAGCATTTCTGTGCTAGCATGTGAGATGAGTGCAATTATGTGGTAGTTTGAACATTCTTTGGCATTGCCTTTCTTTGGAATTAGAATGAAAACTGACTTTTTCCAGTCCTGTGGCCACTGCTGAGTTTTCCAAATTTTCTGGCATAGTGAGTACAGCACTTTCACAGCAACATCTTTTAGGACTTGAAATAGCTCAGCTAGAATTCCATCATCTCCACTAGCTTTGTTCATAGTGATGCTTCCTAAAGCACACCTGACTTCGCACTCTGGGATTTCTGACTCTAGGTGAGTGATGACACTATCATGGTTATCTGGGTCATGAAGATCTTTTTTGTATAGTTCTTCCATGTATTCTTGTCACCTTTTCTTAATGTCTTCTGCTTCTGTTAGGTCCATGCCGTTTCTGTCCTTTATTGTGCCCATCTTTGCATGAAATGTTCCCTTAGTATCTATAATTTTCTTTATGAAATCTCTAGTCTTGCCCATTCTATTGTTTTCCTCTGTTTATTTGATCATGGAGAAAGGCTTTCTTAACTCTCTTCCTGTTCTTTGCAACTCTGCATTCAGATGGATATAGATATCCATTTCTCCTTTATGTTTAGCTTTTCTTTCCTCAGCTATTTGTAAGGCTTCCCCAGACAACCATTTTTTCTCTTTGCATTTCTTTTTCTTGGGGATGGTCTTGATCACTGCTTCCTGTACAATGTCATGACACTTGTCCATAGTTCTTCATGCACTTTGTCTATCAGATCTAATCCCTTGAATCTATTTATCATTTCCACTGCATAATCGTAAGGGATTTGATTTAGGTCATATGTGAAATGGTTCTAGTGATTTACCCGACTTTCTTCAACTTAAGTCTGAATTTTGCAATAAGGAGTTCATGATTTGAGCCACAGTCAGCTCCCTGTCTTGTTTTTGCTGACTGTATAGAGCTTCTCCATCTTTGGCTGCAAAGAATATAATCAATCTGTTTTCGGTATTGACCATCAAGTTGTCCTATGTGTTGTTGGAAGAGGGTGTTTGCTATGACCAGTGTGCCCTCTAGGTAAAACTATGTTAGCCTTTGTCCTGCTTCATTTTGTACTCCAAGGCCTAATTTGTCTGTTACTCCAGGTATCTCCTGACTTCTTACTTTTGTATTCCAGTCCCCTATGTTGAAAAGGACATCTCTTTTGGGTGTTAGTTTTAGAAGGTCTTGTAGGTCTTCATAGAACCATTCAACTTCAGCTTCTTTGGCATTAGTAGTTGGGGCATAGACTTGGATTACTGTGATACTGAATGGCTTGCCTTGGAAACAAACAGAGATTATTCTGTCGTTTTTGAGATTATACACAAGTACTGCATTTCAGACTCTTTTATTGACTATGAGGGCTACTCCATTTTTTCTGAGGGATTCATGCCCACAATAGTAAATATAATGGTCATCTGAATTAAATTCTTCCATTCCAGTCCATTTTAATTCACTGATTCCTAAAATGTTGATGTTCGCTCTTGCCATCTCCTGTTTGACCACTTCCAATTTGCCTTGATTCATGGACTTAACATTCCAGGTTCCTATACAATATTTTTCTTTACAGCATTGAACTTTACTTCCATCACCAGTCACATATACATGTGGGCATTGTTTTTGCTTTGACTCCACCACTTCATTTTTTCTGGAGTTATTTCTCCACTCTTCTCCAATAGTATATTGGGCTACTACCGACCAAGGGAATTCATCTTTCAATGTCATATATTTTTGCCTTTTTATACTGTTCATGGGGCTCTGAAAGAAAGAATAATGAAGTGGTTTTCTATTCCTTTCTCTAGTGGACCACGTTTTGTCAGAACTCTCCACTATGACCCGTCCATCTTGGTTGGCTCTACATGGCATGGCTCACAGTTTCATTGAGTTAGACAAGGCTGTGTTTCATCTGATTAGTTTGGTTAGTGTTCTGTGTTTGTGGTTTTCATTACCTCTGCTCTCTGATGAATAAGTATAAGAGGCTTATGGAACTTCCTGATGGGAGAGACTGACTATGGGGAAAACTGGGTCTTGTTCTGATGTTCCTGAATCATGGAAAAAGCAAGACAGTTCCAGAAAAACATCTATTTTTGCTTTATTGACTATGCCAAAGCCTTTGACTGTGTGGATCACAATAAACTGTGGAAAATTCTAAAAGAGATGGGAATACCAGACCACCTGACCTGCCTCTTGAGAAATGTGTATGCAGGTCAGGAAGCAACAGTTAGAACTGGACATGGAACAAGAGACTGGTTTCAAATAGGAAAAGGAGTACATCAAAGCTGTATATTGTCACCCTGCTTATTTAACTTCTATGCAGAGTACATCATGAGAAACGCTGGACTGGAAGAAACACAAGCTGGAATCAAGATTGCTGGGAGAAATATCAGTCACCTCAGATATGCAGATGACACCACCCTTATGGCAGAAAGTGAAGAGGAACTAAAAAGCCTCTTGATGAAAGTGAAAGAGGAGAGTGAAAAAGTTGGCTTAAAGCTCAACATTCAGAAAACGAAGATCATGGCATCTGGTCCCATCACTTCATGGGAAATAGATGGGGAAACAGTGGAAACAGTGTCAGACTTTATTTTTTTGGGCTCCAAAATCACTGCAGATGGTGACTGCAGCCATGAAATTAAAAGACGCTTACTCCTTGGAAGAAAAGTTATGACCAACCTAGATAGCATATTCAAAAGCAGAGACATTACTTTGCCGACTAAGGTCCGTCTAGTCAAGGCTATGGTTTTTCCTGTGGTCATGTATGGATGTGAGAGTTGGACTATGAAGAAGGCTGAGCGCCAAAGAATTGATGCTTTTGAACTGTGGTGTTGGAGAAGACTCTTGCGAGTCCCTTGGACTGCAAGGAGATCCAACCAGTCCATTCTGAAGGAGATCAGCCCTGGGATTTCTTTGGAAGGAATGATGCTAAAGCTGAAACTCCAGTACTTTGGCCACCTCATGCGAAGAGTTGACTCATTGGAAAAGACTTTGATGCTGGGAAGGATTGGGGGCAGGAGGAGAAGGGGACGACCGAGGATGAGATGGTTGGATGGCATCACTGACTCGTTGGATGTGAATCTGAGTGAACTCTGGGAGTTGGTGATGGACAGGGAGGCCTGGTGTGCTGCAATTCATGGAGTTGCAAAGAGTCGGACACGACTGAGCAACTGAACTGAACTGTTCTGATGAGATGGACCATGCTTACTAAATCTTTAATCAAATTTTCTGTTGGTGGGCAGGGCTGTGTTCCCTCCCTGTTGTTTGGCCTGAGGTCAAAGTGTTGACACATGCCTCCACTGGAGACTTCTGGACACTCATGCAAGTCTGACTCAGTCTTTTGTGGGGACACTGTTGCTTTCTCCTGGTTCCTGGTGTGCACAAGGTTTTGTTTATGTACTCCAAGAGTCTATTTCCCTATTCCTGTGGAAGTTCTGTAATCAAGTTCCACTGGCCTGCAAAGTCAAATTCCCTCTGGGTTCTTGTCTGCTTGACGGCTGTATGGTGGGGCTAATAGCAAACTCCTCCAAGAGGGCTTATGCCGCATGCTGTGTGACCCAGGTCTGCTGCAGTCAGAGCCACTTTCCCCACTGCAGGCCACTGCTGACCTCTTCCTCCACAGGAGGCACTCCGAGGCAGGCCTGGCTCAGTCTCTGTGGGGCTTTGGGTCGTGGTGTACACAAGGTTTTGTTTGAGCTCTCTGAGTGTCTCTGGTTGGTATGGGGTTTGATTCTAAATGTAATTTTGCCCCTCCTACCATCTTTTTTGTGGCCCAACTGGTAAAGAATCCGCCTGCAATGTGGGAGACCTGGGTTCAATCCCTGGGTTGGGGAGATCCCCTGAAGAAAGGAAAGGCTACCCATTCCAGTATTCTGACCTAGAGAATTCCATAGACTGTATAGTCCATGGGGTTGCAAAGAGTTGGACACGACTGAGCAGCTTTCAATTTCACCATCTTCTTGGGGCTTCTCCTTTGCTTTCGGGTGTGGGGTACCTTTTTTTGGTGGGATCCAACATTCTCCTGTGGATGGTTGTTCAGCAGCGAGTTTCAATTTTGGAGTTCTTACTGGAGAAGATGACCACACGTCCTTCTACTCCACCATCTTGAATAATAAGGAACCCAAAAGGGATTTCTGAAGCAAGGCCCTGGAGCAGATCATTACTATGTACAGCAGGCACAGCTATACACGGAAGCAGGTTTCACCCTGGGGTGAAGAGTATAATCAATCTGATTTCAATATTGACCATCTGGTGATGTCCATGTGTAGAGTCATATCTTGCATTGTTGACAGAGGGTGTTTGCTCTGACCAGTGTGTTCTCTTGGCAAAACTCTGTTACTTTCTTCCCTGCTTCATTTTGTACTCCGAGGCAAACTTGCCTGTTACTCCAGGTATTTCTTGACTACCAGCTTTTGCATTCCAGTCCCCTATGATGAAAAGTACATCTTTTTTGGATGGTAGTTCTAGAAGGTCTTCACTGAACTGTTCAGCTTCTGGCATTAGTGGTTGGTGCATAGACTTGGATTACTGTGATACTGTATGATTTCCTTGGAACTTAACAGAGATTATTCTGTCGTTTTTGAGATTGCACCCTAGTACTTCATTTTGGACTCCTTTGTTGACTATGAAGGCTACTCCATTTCTTCTAAGGGATTCTTGCCCACAGTAGTAGATATAATAGTCATCTGAATTAAATTCGCCCATGCCTGTCCTTTTTAGTTCACTGATTCCTAAAATGTTGATGCTCATTCTTGCCATCTCCTGTTTGACCACTTCCAATTTACCTTGATTCATGGACCTGACATTCCAGGTTCCTGTGCAATATTCTTTACAGCTTCAGACTTTACTTCCATGACCAGTCACATCCACAGCTGGGTGTTGTTTTCACTTTGACTCAGCCTCTTCATTCTTTCTGGAGCTCTTTCTCCCTTTCTACTTCAGTCTTTTTCTTTATATCTGTTTATGGGGTGGCTCAGACATTAAAGCATCTGCCTACAATGTTGGAGACCCGGGTTCAGTCCCTGGGTTGGGAAGATCTCCTGGAGAAGGAGAAGTACTCTCCTGTACTGGAGTACAACCCACTCCAGTATTCTTGCCTGGAAAATTCCATGGATGGAGGAGCCTAGTAAGCTGCAATTCATGGGGTCGCAAAGAGTCAGACACTACTAAGTGACTTCACTTTCACTTTCTGTTCTCTCTTTACTGAAAACTATTTTCCTTTTTCTCCGCTATATATTATTTTTGCTCTCTCAAAATTTCAGTTTAAGGATCATCTTTTATATTTGATTCTTGGTTAATGTAGTAAAGGTTTGTTTTTTGCCTTACTATGCTTCAGTCCCATGGCTATTTAGTGTAGTAGTTAAGGCATAGACTTTTAATCCAGACTGCTTAAGTTTCAGTCTTAACTCTGCCACTTACTACCTATGTGTCCTTGAGCAGGTTACTTAGCCTCTCTGTGATTTCATTTTCTTATTTACTAAAATATATTAATAATAATTGAATCTATAGTTTGTTGGATGTTAAATGAGTTAATATTTTTCCAGGTACATATTGTATGTGCTACATGAGCATTTGCTATCATTAATATGGCAGTTCTCAAAGCATACTTTTTCATGAGATGTTAAACTGTATAAATTCTAACTTCAAAAGAAACTGGTTGAAGGGGGTTCCGGAAGAGTTCAATAAGAGGGAAGGGAAAAGTTAGGAGAGACAGTATACCATGTATCAAGATACAAAAATAGTATGTTGTTTTTTTGTTTGTTATTTGTTGTTGTTGTTTTTTACCAATAAGAAAGCACTTGCTTCAGATATATTTAGTTGGCAATAGAGCCTCCAAGTGGAAATTTCTGGAGACAGTTTGAGAAACTGATTTGAAGCTCAGATGCAATGTCAGGACTAGAATACAGATTTGAGAATTATTCTACAGAGAAAATATCTGAAGAATTGAGATTTCACCAAGAGAAATCATAGGGTACTAAGACTGACTTCTGGGAATTGCCTGCATTTAAGAAATAGGAGAAAGAAAAGAAAAAGAAGGAGTCACTGAAAAGATCAAGGAACATGCTGTGACCCCAAATTCACCAAATAGTTCCAAGAAAGCAAGGACAATCAGCAGTTCTTGTTAAATGCTTAAGAACACTCTTGTTTTGCTTGAGTTTGGCAGTTAGAGCTAGTGAATAAGAGATCACTGATGATNAATCAGCAGTTCTTGTTAAATGCTTAAGAACACTCTTGTTTTGCTTGAGTTTGGCAGTTAGAGCTAGTGAATAAGAGATCACTGATGATCTCCAGAGAGCAAATTAGGTAAAGCCACCGGATATAAAGAATGCAGGGGGTCATGAGGCAAGAAGTTTGGCAAATGAAATAACTAAGGAAGATAACGTTAGGAGAGTGACAGAGTCAAGTAAAAGATCTCCTGAATTCACACCCAAAATGGATAAGACCTATGAAGCTTTCACCAATTGGCATTCCATCCTGTTACAAAAAAATCTAATTATTTTCATTTACATTAGTTGTATTCTGAAAATATCTGAATTTATTGTAATATATTAGAAATATCTTGTGGTCTAATTAAAAAATAAAAGAAATTTGCTATATTACAATAGGCTAAGTAAAGTAACATTAGTTACACGTATTTCAAGAAACTGATTGGAAATTATATATGAATAGCCTATTGGATAGCTATTTAATATCATGTGTGAGTGTGCATGTGCACTCAAAATATAAAATGTTTTTTTTTAATTGAGGTACATTTTATATACATTGTGTAAGTTTTAGGTATAAACAAAGTGATTCATATTTTTAAAGATTATATTCAATTTACAGTTACTATAAGATATTGGATATATCCCTTGTGTTGTACACTATATCTTTATAGCTTATTTATTTTACACATAGTAATTAATACCTCTTAATTCCTAGCCTTATCTGGCCCCTCTCCTTTTCCCTCTCCCAATTGGTAACCACTAGTTCATTCTCTATATCTGTGAGCTTGCTTCTTTTTTGTTGTATTCATTAGTTTGTTTGTTTTTGTCTGTTTGTTTTTAGATTTCACATTTAAGTGTAACATAAAGCATTTGTTTTCACTTCTCTGGTTTATTTCATTTAGGATAATATCATAAAGGTCATCATGTTACTGCAAATGGCAAAATTTATTTTGTTTTATGTCTGAATAATATTCTAATACATATATTATATATATACACACCAAATCTTTATCCATTCATCTGTCTATGGACATTTAGGTTGTTTCCATATCTTGGCAATTGTAAATAATGCTGCCATGAATATTGGGATGCACATATAGATTAGTCTTTTTTTTTCAGTTATATACACAGAAGTGAAATAGCTGGGACATATGATATTCTATTTTTAGCTTTTTGAGGAGCCTACATAATGTTTTAACAGTGCCTTCACCAATTTACATTTTCGCCAACAGCATACAAGTGTTCCCTTTTCTCCACAACCTCACCAACATTTGTTATTTGTGGGGTTTTTATATGAAAAATGTGAGGTGAAATCTCATTGATTCAATTAGCATTTCTCTAATTTTTAATAGTGTTAATCATCTTTTCTTGTGCCTGTTGGCCATCTGTATATCTTCTTTAAAAAAATGCCTATTCAGAACTTCCACCCACTTTTTTGTTGGGCTGTTTTTTCTTTTAATTTTTTTTAATTGGAGGATAATTGCTTTACTGTGATGTTGAATGGTTTGCCATAGAATTGAACAGAGATCATTCTGTCGTTTTTGAGATTGCATCCAAGTACTGCATTTCAGAATCTTTTGTTGACCATGATGGCTACTCCATTTCTTCTAAGGGATTCCTGCTCACAGTAGTAGATATAATGGTCATCTGAGTTAAATTCACCCATGCCAGTCCATCTTAGTTCACTGATTCCTAGAATGTCAATGTTCACTCTTGCCATCTCCTGTTTGACCACTTCCAGTTTGCCTTGATTCATGGACCTAACATTCCAGTTTCCTATACACTATTGCTCTTTACAGCACTGAACCCTGCTTCCATCACCAGTCCTATTCACAACTGGGTGTCGTTTTTGCTTTGGCACCATCCCTTCATTCTTTCTAGAGTTATTTCTTCATTGACCTCCAGTAGCATATTGGGCACCTACCGACCTGGAGAGTTCATCTTTCAGTGTCCTATTTTTTTGCCTCTTCATACTGTTCATGGGGTTCTCAAGGCAAGAATACTGAACTGGTTGCCATTCCCTTCTCCAGTGGACCACATTCTGTCATACCTCTCCACCATCACCCGTCTATCTTGGGTGGGCCCACAAGGCATGGCTTAGTTTCAGTGAGTTAGAAAAGGCTGTGGTCCATGTGATCAGATTGGCTAGTTGTATGTGATTGTAGTTTCAGTCTATCTGCCCTCTGATTCCCTCTCTCAGTGCCTACCATTTTACTTGGGTTTCTCTTACTTTCAACGTGGGGTCTGTCTTCATGGCTGCTCCAGCAAAGCACAGCTGCTGCTCCTTACCTCTGATGCGGGGTATCTCCTCTCAGCCACTGCCCCTGCCCTCAGGCATGGGGTAGCACCTCTCGGCTGTGCTCGTGTGCCATCACAGCCTCTGTACTCATGCACAAAATCAACTAGATCATTGAAAAAGCAAGAGAGGTCCAGAAAAACATCTACTTCTGCTTTATTGACTATGCCAAAGCCTTTGACTGTGTGGATCACAATAAACTGTGGAAAATTCTAAAAGAGATGGGAATACCAGACCATCTAACCTGCCTCTTGAGAAACCTGTATGCATGCCAGGAAGCAACAGTTAGAACTGGACATGGAAGAATAGACTGATTCCAAATAGAAAAAGGAGTACATCAAGGCTGTATATTGTCACCCTGCTTATTTAACTTCTATGCAGAGTACATCATGAGAAACGCTGGACTGGAAGAAACACAAGCTGGAATCAAGATTGCTGGGAGAAATATCAGTCACCTCAGATATGCAGATGACACCACCCTTATGGCAGAAAGTGAAGAGGAACTAAAAAGCCTCTTGATGAAAGTGAAAAAGGAGAGTGAAAATGTTGGCTTAAAGCTCAACATTCAGAAACCTAAGATCATGGCCTCTGGTCCCATCACTTCATGGGAAATAGATGGGGAAATAGTGGAAACACTGTCAGACTTTATTTTTCTGGGCTCCAAAATCACTGCAGATGGTGACTGCAGCCATGAAATTAAAAGACACTCCTTGGAAGAAAAGTTATGATAAATCTAGACAGTATATTGGAAAGCAGAGACATTCCTTTACCAGAAAACATCAATCTTGTCAAGGCTATAGTTTTTCTAGTAGTCATGTATGGATGTGAGAGTTGGACTATAAAGAAAGCTGAGTGCAGAAGAATTGGTGCTTTTGAACTGTAGTGTTGGAGAAGACTCTTGAGAGTCCCTTGGACTGCAAGGAGATCCAGCCAGTCCATCCTAAAGAAGATCAGTCCTGGGTGTGCATTGGAAGGACTTATGTTGAAGCTGAAACTCCAATACTTTGGCCACCTGATGCGAAGAGCTGACTCATTTGAAAAGACACTGATGCTAGGAAAGATTGGGGGCAGGAGGAGAAGGGAATGACAGAGGATGAGATGGTTGGATGGCATCACCAACTCAATGAACATGGGTTGGGTGAATTCCAGGAGTTAGTGATGGACAGGGAGGCCTGGTATGCTGCGGTTCACGGGGTCACAAAGAGTGGGACACGACTGAGCAACTGAGCTGAACTGAATAGCTTTACAATGTTGTGTTAGTTTCTGCTGTATAATGTGAATTTGTGATGATCTAGATGGGAGGGGTAGGGAGGTTGGAGCAAGGATGTTTGATTTTTCTATTCTTAGTTGTTTGAACTTTTTATATCTTTTGAATATTAACCCCTTATTAGTTATATCATATGCAATTATTTTCCCATTCAGTAGGTTGTTTCTCCATTCTTTCCATAATTTCCTTTGCCGTGCAAAGACTTTTAAGTTTGCTGAGATACCATTTCTTTATTTCTGCTTTTACTTCCTCTGTTTAGGAGACAGTTCCAAAAAAAATATTGCTATGATATATGTCAAAGAGTGATCCAAACATGTTTTCTTCTAGGAGTTTTATGTTTTCTGGCCTTAAATTTAGGTCTTTAGTCCATCTTGAGTTTATTTTGCATTTGGTGTTAGAAAATGTTCTAATTTAATTCTTTCATATGTAGCTGTCCTATTTTCCCAGCAGCAGACTTTTATGGCTTTTCTCCATTGTTTATTTTTACCTCCTTTGTCATAGATTAACTGACCATAAGTACATGGATTTATTTCTGAGCTTTCTATTCTGTTCCATTGATATATATCTTTGTTTTTATGCTGGTAGATTCTGATTTGATTACTGTAGCCTTTGTAATATAGTCAGAAATGTGGGAGTATGATTCCCCCAGATCTGTTCTTCCTCAAAATTGTTTTTTGAGTTCTTTTGTGTTTC